>KK351017.1:2868140-3084512 GCA_000671755.1 Glossina brevipalpis | reverse complement strand
TTTATTTTTCTATGCCGCTTTATTATCAATTATCTTAGCAAAGACACGCAGCTAGCCCACATTTTAGCAAAGCCATAAGTGTGGGCCAGAGTAATGTGGGCTAACTTCACACCAGTTATAGATTAAACTTTATTCCAAGTAAAGAAAAACCTTTTATTTTATTGAAAAAATCGGCAATTACTTAGTTGCCAACCCAAAATAAATATATGTAGATGAAAAAAAGCTGTGTTTCGAATTTTAGTTTTACATGTCTTACTTTACGTCCAAACTTTTCCTAAGATAATAGGAATTCAGTTTTTCCCATGCATCTTTACTTGAAGTTAAGACGACTTGATTAAAACTGCGCTAACTGGTCGTCCCAGTCACAAGATTACTAATATTTTTCAATTTATTAACATTTTTATTCATCATTTGTAATTTTTAATCTAACACAGGCTCATTTGTTAATGTAGCTTACACGATCTCTTCAAAAATTGTTCTAGATAACTGCCTACCCTGATGGTATTTAACAAAAACCGTTTTTAAAGTTATTCTTAAGTTATAACTTTACAACTAATTAGTTACAACTAATCCTGCATCGAAATTAAATATAAAAACTCCCTTTTTCGATTATTATGGCAAGATTAAGTGCCTGCTAGATTCGTTATTCTTTTATAGTACATTGAAAAGACGTTTGAAGTGCTTAGCATATTTCGTTCCTATGTATAAAATTTTCATGCTTGAAATAGAAAGTATGGAATATAAATTCGTGGCGATAGAAACACCTGCAATTCGTACTCAGTTTGACATAGTTTTTAAAAAAAAAAAAAACAATTAGAAATTGGAAAAGAACACATCAAATCTAATTCCATATAAAATACAAATATAATACAAGATATTTAAAGATTTCTGAAAAGAATTGTTAGTTAAAATTCTAAATCAATTATAATTTTATTCTATGCCGTGAGCAAAAATCACCACTAAGCCCAGTTCAAAATCACGTCATCAGGCATATGAGCATTATCGCAGCTGAGCACTAAAAGAGCCTGTTTACCAGAGACTCGACGATGTGCCAAATTATCATAAATGCGATGATTATTTTGCCTAATTTCCAGGGAACTAAAGCCACGCGGCTGGCACAGTTTTTGACAATTTTCCATGAGGCTATCAAATATATGAGTTGGACAAATAGTTCGGATAAAGCGCGCTCAATTATCATCTGTAAAATTCTAACCATCATTAAAAGCATGTCACTCCAGCCTATCATCCGATTTCTGTCCAAATTGTTACTCCAACCAAATATTTCATCAAGTTCCGTTTCATCGAATCCCATTTGATCAAGTTCCGTTTCATCAATTATGACACGCATAACCGGATTTAAAACCCCCATGGTGCGGTTAAAATCCCGAAGTTCGTTTTGCAATTCATTGATAATTGTAGTTTGATCAGCCATTTCTGTTGTAATTTCGCTTATGGTCCGTTCTTGCATTAATACCATGTTGCGCAATTCTTGCACACAGCCGTGAGCAAGAAGCTCCTCCGGAGCGTCTGCTGATCTTTCCGGGTTATGCTCACACTCTTCTAAGTGGGAATTGAGCGCATCTAATCTAAGTATTAATGTGCAGCCACGACCGGCATTATTACATGTAATGGAAAGTCGTGATAATAATCTTTTCATTATTCTTGATGCAGGTCGAAGGTTAGCCACAGTCAGAGAATTTGTATCCAAAGGGCATGAAGATTGACGTGACAGCCAATCGTTAATGCATGTGCGACAAAATGTATGCTCACACTCAGCAGCTTCAACGGGTTCCTCTAGCACACCACAACAGACGGGGCATATCAATTCTTCATCAACTTCACCTTGAAAACGTTGTAAATCATAACCCATTGTTGAATTTAAGCGGCGTAGTCTCTATATGATTTGCAACAACCCCGCTCTATTCCGTAATCCACGAAGACGATATTAGTCAATGTAATTTTTTGAAATTTTTTTCAAACGAATAGAAATTTTTTCAGTTCTCAATATCTCGTGTGCGATATTTACGTTAAATTTATTTCAATTAATAACTAATTAAATTTTCACAGTAAGAAGTCGCAAAAACTTTGTTTCGTTATATTCCTTATTTCCTATAAATGCAGCCGATAGTCCCGACGAGTATTCTCTTTACCTTCATTTATCTTTTTTTCTTCTGTTACTTCAAATGAAAAATATTTTTTTTTCCAATTTATTCTGTTACTTTGATGAAAATCATATTTTCGTTTTGTACAACAATTTTCTATATATCGAAAATATATTTAAAAAACTATAGTTCAATATTGCAATTCGAACAAAAGGCGGTACTACGAAAAAAGATTAAATTCAACACAAAGTGCAGTGAAAGCTAATATACCAGATTTTCCTCTTTTTTTCATAATCACCAGCTAACAGAAGTAAGCTACGTTCGTCCACATAACGTCCACTACTTAAAAATACTGCAAGTTAAGGCTAGCGGGGATAGAATTATTATACCTAATTCTAATTCTGCTCTTTACGCATACGTGGAAGGGAATACGTGTTTGTTTACGTCCAGCTGATTTCCAAAAGCTAAAGTTAGTATAACATATTCAAATGCAAAATTGAGAGTACGTGTTTGTTTCCGTTCAAAAGCGTTTCTTGAAAATTAAACATTTAAAACAAATCAATTTTTAGGAATAGTCTTCCTGAGAAGCTAAGATTGTTGCAATGCAAAATTCTTCGGATCTTTCGATTGTTGAGGCATTTTAAAATTATGCATTTCAAACGGCCGTATAACTGATGTATTAATAAATTGCTAGGAAGACATTCTACAGTCGAAGTGCAGAAAAGATGAAATAACAAGGAAATCAGACGTAGAAAACTAGACCACTCCGTAACCGGGAAATCCTTTTTGCAGTCGGGTTCAAAAAAAATATTCAACTGACTTTCCAACCACTGTTTTCATCATTAGGAAAATTGAGAATAACACTAACGCGAAATCAATTCTTCCAAGTATTATTCTTCTTTTTTACTTTCGGCCAAAGCAAAAGCGGAAAGTTAATAATTAAATGTGTAAATCCTCCTATGTAAATTTCAGGATTTTTAGAGCTCGTGTCTTTGTTTTCACATCTGGAGAATAAAACATGTTTCCCTTCGTAGAAATTTGGATGCAACTCTTTTCTGTAAAGTTTTGTAATTTTCAACGCTAAGTAAATTGGCCAATCCGGCAAATCAGACTAATGTGCTCTGTGGCGATCTTTCATAAGAACGAAAAGAAGTAAGAACAGTAATTTGACACATTCTCTAAGCTTGGTACGAGTACTTGCCAGGATCAACTAAAGGCTTTTATACCAAGTGTTGAGCAAACATTTTGAAATTAGTTTTATAATCATTTAATTAATAATTTTTCATTTTGAGTTTTAAGTAATAAAAGTTGATAACATTTTCGCTATATTTATACGCTTTTAAAATTCTACTATATTTCCTTCTTCTTCTTTCTAACATTTTAAAATAATACTTTATAGTAGATTGCATTATGCGTTACTTGCCTTCCCTTTCAAAAGCGTTTAAGCATGCAAGAGATTACATTTGCTAATCTCTGATTTTGGAAAATCGTACTAATAGTTGAATGTCATGGTTTTCGTCATTTTATCTTAATAATAGCAGGGCAGAAAAATGATAGGAAGAGTCATACCAAAGTCTAAGCTGCTTATTGTTGTTATCACAACAAAATAGTAATAATTTCTAACTAATGAGTGGAACGATAATTCAATGTAAGTATGTGCTTTAAGTTCTAGTCAACAGAAACATTGTCAAGGGAATTGCATTTTACAAGTAATAGAATATTTTCAAACACACTTATATCAAATATTTATTTAATTATCTTCCAGTCGTAAGTAAAAAGATTGAATTTTGTTTTATCTATATTTAACGTATAAACTTTTGTAATTGTATTTATAAAACTTTCCAAACGTGCGTAGAAGAAAAACATTTCTCTTGATAGGGATATAAAACAATTCTGAACGAATTTGAATTTTTATATCATTTACGGGCGAAGGATAGGAAGGAAACTGTATTTTTATTTAAAATTTTTTTATCACAAAATTCGATTTTTCTGCCAGCTAACAAGATTGTCTGCAATATGACTTTATAACGATGGTTCAGAGTTTGGTTCTACTTACGCCGACTCTCATGCGTATTCTTTTAAATTTTTTGCTGCTTATTAACATTGCCTCCGTTTTGCGTTCTGCCAAGGTAAGCTGTGCCCAGCCAAGCTTTCACTTGGGCTACTGTGTCATATGTCGCCGCCGACATGTTTAGCTACGATTGTGGTGTCGCTCGGTGTTGGCAACTTAAACACGTCATTATTATGATGACCGATCTCTGCGGAATTCCATCCGTTACATCTAAGAACTCTGCACCATTGCCACTGTCGTACTTGAGTCTGCGGTTAATAAGGTAATTCGTGATAAGGGTCCTCCTAACCATTCCGGCGTGTTAAACACATTTTTGACATTTACTGTCACCACGGCGCAATAATTTTTCGCACCGCCTTGTCGGCATTTCTTCTGTAGGCTTTCTTCCTTTTGGGATAACCACCAACATCTGGAGCTTCCACCTGCTGAGGAAGTTTTCTTCAAAGCACTTTCGGAACAGTTTAGTGAAGACGTCCGCATTATTGGGTAAGCCATCTATAGCCGAGCTGCTTTTCCGCTTATCTTACAGTTGGCCGTTAGCAGCACTTCTCTTCTCATCGGAGGTACAGCCTCTGCCTCGATTGATGGCTTTGTCAGGAATATGGTTGCGATAATTCAGGCGGGCGCTGTTTTTTAAGCTTTGTGAGGATGACTTTGTAAGGCGTTTCCCACGAATTGGCTCCAAAAACCTAAACAAGAATCGTAAAGACGTAAAGTTATAAAGTTCTGTACTTCATAAATATGACGGCGTACACGGAGTCAACCACTATAATCCTCAAAAATTTAAATGCACGAAAACCCAACGTAACTAAAAATAACCCACTGTTATACACAATTCAGAAAAACTTCGCTTTAGTGCAGGAAAGAATAAAAAATGTCAACCCGTACTTTAAAGAAAAACGTGCACTTATCATATCAAGTATATAGTCGGATCTATGGACAGCGATGACAAGATCCAAATATCCTTATATAAGAACGAGCAAAATTACAGAAAATAAAACAATAGAATAGTAAACCATATTCTTTTTTTATATTATATAATGAAAAAATCATGTTTACAAGTGAGCGGAAAAGTGTATAAACACTCTTCATAAACATTGCGTACATATATATTATATCGTATATAAGCACATAAAAGTACGCAGGTGACCCTTACATATTTGTATTCGATATTCTCTTTCCCATTTTCTCTAGATATAGGAATAATTACTAAATTTTATATAAACGAATTAAAAAAGACGAAAATATATATTCGGCAAGAATGTTTGCGATGGCGTAATTGATACGCTTAAATGTACGCGGGTAGCGTGGTCGATTCGCACGCTAGCATGTTTGGTGTTAGAATAGAATAGAAATAGAAATCAATAAGTACTCTGTCATAAGGTTTTCGCGAGAGAAGAACAAAGGAATTCGTACGCGATTCGTGCAATCCTTTCTTATGGAATTATGCGTAATGCAAATAAAATCCGCCAATGATTGTAATGATTGACAAGATGTCTTCGATTGGCACGTCTATTACTATCATTCATTTTTTTTTCTTGGGAAGTAATTTCAAAAGGTCTGACAGTAAAATTGATTGTTAACAAAGACGAAAAACTAAAAATTGTTAAAGTAAATTTTATTTAAAGCATTGTCCCGCCACGTTTTTCTATCTTTTTGATCAAATATGAATTCCATGTGGAAAGAATGCCATGATCTTTTTGATCCATACATTGCGTCATATTGTTGCTTAGTAATGAAGGAAAATGCTCTGCTTACTTAGCAGTGTTTAACATGTAAGCAGAACACATAAATATATAGGGAAATATGGACACTTTTGACTACGATATCCCCTACTTTGAATGATTATGCTAGGTTTTTTTGATAGCTTTTAGAACCCTTTAACATTTGTCAAAAAACTGGAGGTTTATCATTTCTCTAAAATTTTTTACAACGCGGTTTGTACATTGTAATTTTTGCCCAACTACAAGCGCACTGTTCATGATGAATAAGTAGCAACAATTGTTTATTTTTATATTTTTTTTATAACATAACGCGTAATTTAGTTTTCCATTTATGTTTACATTTTCTTTTTTTTTTGTAAGAATTTTGTTTATTTTGCCATGCCGCTTTATTATCAATTACCTCAGCAAAGACACGTAAACACTGTGAAGTTAGCCAACATTTTAGCAAAGACAAAAATGTGGGTCAGACATGTGTTGGCTAACTTCACACCAGTGCTTTATTGCTGTTGATAACTTTCTTCTTCTTCTTCGGAAAATTCAGCGCATCAATGACAAATGGTTTAATAAAGTTAGAGATTAGTAGTTTCGTCTGTCTGTCCGCATTTCTTTATAATGTCTTTTCGGACGTAAAAATTAGGGCCCAGTTTGACATAAACATTAAAAGTTTTTGCACGCACGATGGCATTAAAAATGGACGCACTTACAGTACAAGTTAAACTAAAAAAGAAATGGTGTTTAAAATTGGACAAATTTCTTCAAATATTACCCGTGAAATTAACCTGCAATCGCAAAGCTAATGAATCCGATAATTAACCCATAATGCAATGAAACATTTATTACCCATATACTTCTGATATACTCCGTGAGCGATGCTTCCTTGAAAATTTTTCAGCAGCTTTTTGCTTTAATTAGTAAATCGCCAAATTTCACTTCGATAAAATTCTTATGGTCTGGGGGCATGCGCTTAAGTCTTTTGTCGATTTGAAATACGATGTGTGAAAAAGTTTCGAAATGTCTGGAAAAACTGCCACAGAAATTTTTTGCATTGTGGAATCCGATCGTCATTACGAGATGGAAGTAGAAGCGGGATAAAACCTTCGTTAATTTCTTAGAATATTTTGATCTGACGCGATTAATAATTCCCCCGGATCAAGTTTGAAAAAAGTTTTTTTTGCATAATTCGGTATAATCTTTTTCATTCAATTCAATGATTCTTTAATAATTCAAAGCCTTTTCTATTGCATGATTTTTCAAAATCTACAAAAATCTTCAGTTTTCGCAAAGACTTCCTAGTTTAATCCAATTCTTTTTCCTTGGAGCATTATTTTTATACCCATCACCTAGGAATGAAATTATGAAATTATCGAAATTAAAACCTAACTCTGAAACCCTAATTCTACTATGGGTTATAGATACTTAGCTAGCAATCGCGATGGCGTGTGCCTTAGACAAGTGAATAATAATTACTTTTGCACCAAAACTTATGGAGTTAACTTGGATTACTCTATTAAATTGAATTTATTGGTTAAACCTTTGCTAAAGACTTCTTTAGATGCACTTATACAGAGAGACACAGGCACACCTACGGAACTTTCGTTTTAATTACTTGTTTTCAGATTTAAATGTGCTTATTGGCTTCTGTTTGCTTCGTACGACGTAAAACATTAAAAGGAGATTGAAAAAGAAATCTGCGAATGCAAATAAAATAATTGTAAATGTGTGTAAGATAAGGCAACGAACGAAAACGCATTACCAAGAATTTTAAAGCAAAGTGATAAACAATTTTATCACAACGACTCAGTTTGTATATATATAAGTGTGTGGGAGCATAACGTAAGCATAGCACCAGGTAGAACGTATGTACGAGTTTCATTTTGATTATATACTTGAAAATTAATTAATGTCACTAATGAATAATTCGTTAAGCTTCTTATGTAAAAAGAAATCTTAAATGGAAAATGAAACAGAAAACTATAAAAAAAAGCAATGAAATCAAATTTGTTCGCTAATAATGTTGAAGTTGTGACTAACATATTAAAGACCTAAACTTGGTTTATACTCAGAACTCCATTTTCATCACCGTCCGCTCGTTGCCGGTGTTTTTTTTAATTCTCAAGACCACAAAACTGAAATTGAATCTTCGAATTGAGTACATTTTTTTATTTAATTAAAATGTTTAACTGTGTGGATCATTCAAGAATCTTCAGAGACCAAGGCGGTGATCCAAAATTTCTTAGACGGTAAATGCAACCTTTCATTTTCTTGCTAATTAAGAGAATTTAGAGTAATGCTATGCGTTGATTCTTAGTTTTTTAACTTAGCTTCTTTGGCAATTTAATAGTAAAAATAGTAGAAATACTTACAGAAAGACAGGGAAGTTAGTCAAGCTAGTTAAGGGATAAGTAAAACTAAGATTTAATAGAAAACAACTATATTTCGTGAGTTCACAAAAAAGTTTTCCCATATGTAGCAAACGGATTAAGAGAACTAATTTACTTTTGCTTTCTGAGAATTAAGTAGCGTAAACCTAAGTGTATCTTAACTTTGTTGCGAAAGTTAACCGCTTTCACAAAAAGATTTTGACAGAGTTCGGTGAGGTGTTTAAAACTTATTAAGATATGTAAAAGTTTAGCGGTAGCATATTGCTGCCGGCTTGTGTAAATTGAAGAAGTTTCATTTATATTTGAAGATATTTGCATAGTTTTCACAAATTTCTTCGTATACTGAGATGAAAACCAAATGGCTGTCAACATTGAAAATTCATCTGCTCTATGATATAATCGACAATGTAGGATAAGAACATAAAAAATGCTTGAGCGTACTTTTTCTGTTATTTTCTTTTTTATTCACTGTTATTGCTCCGTTTTAGATTATTATAGTCAATGAAATAAAAACCTAAATTAGATTTGCATTAATTGATTAGAAAATCTTTATTAACTTGACATTGGCTTGGATATAAAATCTCGCTATACATTTACTTTAAAAGAAGATCTGTTACTTTTCATCTTCTTTTATAATAATTAAATTTTATAAAAAATGAATTGTTTTTTATTGGCTTTAATTGGCTTTGAAACACAATTACTTATAAAAAAATAAATCCATTGAAATTTCGAACTCCCTAAGCACTCTAAAAAGACGGTTTGCTTCAAACGAATCCGTGTTCGGAAGTCACAATATAACCTCTTGCCTTCTTTAATGTATTAAATCACGTCTCTAGAGATGTCTGAGAAGGATTCCTAACGATTAATATTTTGGTGTGGTTACGTTAAGATTTGAATTTGAGACTGAGAGCATTGCGAACGAAAGCGATTTCTTCTATCAAGAAATTAAAAGTTTAGGTTAAGGTTTTCGGAATTGATTATACGAATTTCTATACTTTTCTTGTCATTTCTTTGTCATTTCGATACACGCGAAATGTAAAGCATGCATTTTGATAAAATTTGTTTTCGTCCCATTATGAACACTATTATAAACGGACTGCGCAGGACACTTATTATGATCGCTCGTTACATAAAATCCTTTTTTTGCCAAAGTCGTCACTTGAAAAATTGGCCCATTTTCGATAAATCTTAACAAAAATCATTCGAATCATTGACATTTTGATGTTTTAGATGAATGAACAGATTATTAAAAAACATAAATCTTTGTATAGCACAAAGAGCTTTAATTCTGAAAATTTTATATTGAAAATCAATGCAATTGGACATCTAACACACATTTGGAATAAAGAAGTGTAGTTTTGGCCGTTTGTCATATGTACAATATGAAGTAACGTTTGATGTCTTCTGGATGTAGCTACGATACTATAGAATCTACAAAACTAAGAAGTTTTTATTGGTTTTTGTAAAAAATTTTTAAAAATTTCTGTACCCTGATAATCAACACTAAACAAAAATGTCAAAAAAAACTACGGCCGCTATTAGGTTTAAAATGTTAAGAGTCTGACTTGATTGTCATATACAAAAAGGGCAGCATAGCTTAGGTAAGTTTCGCCGTCATTGGTGAATATTAAATTATTAAAAAGTCCACAAATGAATTTTTTCTAAACCTATGCCGCTTCTCAGCTCTAGTGAGTTTCGCAAGCATCAGAAACATCATTAGTGTTGTTGTTTTTACTTTTATTGTCTGTATTGTGTCTGACAAAAATCGTTGCTGTAATGTACAGTATTACGCGAGCACGATGTACTAATTAAGACAAGGAAAGTTACTCCCTTTAAACTTTCTTTAATAGTGCGAAAAGTAATCTCTCTGTACGTTAGAAACCTACAAACATTTTGGAAGATTCGCGCAGTGTGCCTCTTAGATCAAGGTATATTATTATGATTTCAATTAAAGTTTGAAAATTTAAACCTTATGACTAATTTGGAAACTTCTCAGTCAAAAACTAATTATTGCTTGTTTTTTTTTTTGTATTTAAATATAAAATGCTATAGTCATGTTTAATTGTATATCACAATTTAGCTGATTGGGTATTTTTATTGTGAAATGGCGTCATGTTGTTTGGCTTCAAGCCGGACTAACCTCTAAATGTTTATTATTTTATTAAACTTTCTGTTGATTGAATTTCGTTTACTGGTTTTGCATTTTGCGCTTTGTTTCATTTCATTCATTTTATAAACCTTTTTCCACATTTATGTTCGGCTGGCGCCTTAGTGATAGTTTAACTGTCTGTCAACTCTGAGGTGCTGCTCTTAATTCTTTAGATAGTAAAGGAAAACGTAAAAAAAATGACTACAAAGCATCGAATAACTAAAGTTTTTGTTCTTTTTTCACTTGGTTTTTGGTGATTAGACCAGACTAAGTTTAAAAGATTTATTATTCAAAGTTGATTCAAAGTGATTGCAACATGTTGCTGTTACAATTTTAGCACATAATTTTTTCGATATGAAAAACAATGTTCGAGATTCAATGAAGAATATTTAACTTAAAAATTTAACTGATCCGAAAGTTAATCTTTAGTTTAATACTTCACACATAAAATCACAAGAGCAAATCACTCACTACAAGCTGTGACTTTTCCTTACGCTTTACATTTCATATAACTAAAAATTGCAAAAAGTTAAAACGAATTTAAACGTGATACAGAGAACGAAAAAAGAAGATATTTCAAATGAACATTTTTGTCAGTCAGCAAATATCCTCTCCCTTTGCTTTTTAGCTTTTTTCTGTCTTTTTTGAAGGCTTGGTTTTTTTCTCCTTAATATTCGCAAAAACTGCTTGAGTTTTTAATACGATCAGAGTGCTAGTGTCAACATTTTTGGACGGCAATATTCATTAAGTAAGTAAAGGGCTATAAGTTGTCTATAAAAAAAATTAACATTTTCAAGAAAAAAAAAGTCAATAATTTTACTCTATTTGCTACTCGGAAACAGTATTGATTTGATTATCGATGTGAAATATGAAAAGTGACGTAAAGAAAATTGTCGAAACATCTTTATATCCTTAGTTGAGGAAGAGAAAAGAGTTGCTGCTTCGCATAAGCATGAATATGTTATTTCCTCAACCTTGCCTATACCTATCAATTGCTGGGTATATCAATTTAGATAATTCGTTTGTAATCATAGCATGAAGGTTCACTAAATTTCTCCTATCGTTGGTATATAAAGTATTATAAATATATCCGCGAAAAGCGTAAAAGAGATGATTTAGATATATGCGTCTATCTGTTTATCTATCGTCTACTATTCGCTACAGACTATACTATTATTGATATGCTGACGATCTCAAAAGTTAAACTTGAAAATCTGACAGAAGTTAAAGAAGTTCGCCATGTAATAATGATTTTGTTAAGAAACACTAAAAGAAAATTGGCTATCAAAAGAAATTTAGAGCGCTTGTGTGTGTGTGTGTGGATGCTATGTACAAAAATTTCTCGATAGAATTTCTATCTATAAGTGTCCACTTTTGCGACAATATGACAGCTGTTTAGTGCCGAGAATTAGTACGATTATATATAGTTAGCTCTTCTACTGCTAAGAATCGTTCAAAATTGCCAGCAACGATCCGTCGTAGGCGGCTTAAAAAAGGTTACGAACTTTTCAAAAGGAAATCAAAAATAATATATGACAATGAAAGAAGGTGCCAAGAACATGGTGAACTTGATAAACGCCTTTTCATAACATTAGGGTTCAATAGTTAGTAATCATATATTTAATTTAAACTTCTGAAGGCCCAAGCTTTTTTAGTCTACCTATTATATTTATTTCTAGGATTCCTCATTGTTCAAAACTTAGAAAATGCTAATTGATATAAACACTGAAACGAGAACAAATTGCATTTATGACGTCATATTTGGTTCGTTTTTTTAGCACTTCGAAACACAGAAATACGTACATACGGGTTTCGTAAACATTGTATACAATCTAACTTGTCATTAAAAAAGCGTTAGCAAAATTTTTGCCCCTACAAATAATGAGAATAAAAGACCGAGCAATCAAATGGGTGTTAATGGAACACTATTATTTAGCATACACTAACAGGAACGCTAACAAGTGATTAAGCGAGGCATTGGTTTTCATTTCTAAACCGTTCTGCATGCTCCTCTGAACTCATTTCTCTTTGTTTATTCAGACTAATACTAAGAATTCGTACATGTTGTTACAAAAATTAATGTGAAATCTGAATGTTATGACGCGTTGTAAGCCTTGTAAAATTATTCGGTTCTTATCTTATGGATCGTACACAAAGAGTTTTATTTAACTTTGTCTGCGTATAAATGATCTTCGTAATATAATGCAACATTCCGGTGTACTAATGTATGCGGATGAGGTGAAGCTTTTTTACTCTTCTCAAAATTATTAGGCAATCGATTAATATATTTTATGAAACTGATTTTTGAAAAAATTTACGATTTTTCTAGGACCAAACTGCAGAGTCTTATTGTCATGTGGAAGGCATTCTAAATTATATATATTTTAAATGTATACGGATACGTACATTTGTGCGTCACATGCCACAAACTCGGAACTGTTGCTTCCTACAAAGTCGAAGTTGTCGCTTCCTTTGAACCCGAAGCTGTTGAAAACATTGCCAAGTTGAGATGAATGGATTATTTCAACATTTTTCAAAATAGATCAAGGTTTTAAACTGATCTTATCTTACATTTTGGCTTATCCGTTCCGCAGGTTACTTTATGAACGAATTTCGCTAAACGACAAATACGATAAATATTTTACTATATACTATGATGCGTTTGGTATCTAACATCGTTACATTGGATTTGTGCAGAAGTATTCAACAGGCGGACGGATTTGAGATAAATCCAACTCCCATCATTTCATCATCATTTCTTGACTCAATTCAAAATTACTTTTTGAACAACAAAATAAATTTTTTGATATGTTACGAACACAACCGGTGAAGAATAGTGTCAGAGAAGTGGCAGAGATTTTTCAATCACGATAACTTTTCATGAAGTTCGTACTTATCAAAATAGGAAATAAATAGCTTAGTAAAGTTTTCTTTAATTCATTTCTCTGTATTGCTTACCATACCCTCAACTCGTTCGAAAATTTCTTTTTAACGAAATAAATACATAACCATTTTTTATCTGGGCGATGGATTTGAAATTAACACCCAAATTTGCTGGCGTGAAAAAACCAAAGTAATGAATATGTCTGTTTAGTCCATTCATAATATTTTCGCCAAAAAACTTACGACTACTTTCAAAGAATGTTGATTTTGTAATATGATGAAGTTACACTTTTATGCTGGTCCACCTTTTTTCTTAGCTATAAGATGGTGGGCACTCTTCGCAGTGGTAACTCCCTTTGCTAAGGTTCATAATAAAGCGACATCGAAAAATAAACAAAAGTAAAATATGCGAATATAAATGAAAAACTAAATCATGCTTTATGGTATAAAAAATGCAGAAAAAAAAAATATATTGTTATGAAAATTGGCCTTTCGTGGTTTTACCTTTAGGGCACAGTTCGTATCTCTAGATCGCGAAAAGCTTAGATTTTTTGTTATTTACAATTTCCTTTATTTACGAAGTAATATTTACAAAATCAATTATCTTACAATTTATTAGAAAGACTTATTTTCTTCAACACTTTATTCTTCCTCTAATATTATTTATCGACTCTCTTGTTTCAAGCAGAATGCTCTGATTATAAACCCTACGAATATCACAAACTCTGGATACCCTTCTGCTTTACCTGAATTCGTAGTTTCACTAATCCCATTCACGTCAGGTTTCGCGAGAATGCTTTGCCAATCTTTGCTTTTATTATCAGCTGCAAATATGTATTTTTATGACCATGGCAGGTATTACATTCAGAGTAATTTCCACCCCCTAGATTTATCAAATTTGTGATAGTTGCCTTTTATTAGTTTGTGATTTTCGTAACAATATTAACATCATGAACAGTGCGCTTGTAATTGGAGAAAAATTATAACTCAAGCGTTATAAAAAATTTTAAAGAGAAAATAAAACTCAAGTTTTTTCATATATATGTTAACAGGCTCTAAAAGCTCGATCGCAGGCAAAAGCCGCCATATACATGACACATTTAAATTGTTATAAACAGTGTGCCCTCTCCTCTTAATTTAATATTTTATTTTGTAAAAAATGATTTTTTTTTGTATTTTGTGAATATTGCAGGAAACTTTTTAAGTGAAAAAGTGAAATGGTTATTAAATCTTCCCCAGTTCAATCAAATTATCTTCCAACTCAATGGAAATGAGTGGAATTAATCGAATGAAGAAGTTATTTTAAGCTCGTTTAGACCAATTACTTTACTGATAACTTTTTTTTATATGATTATGTTTTCTAAAATATTCATGATTAAGTCATATATCAAGGGAAAGTCAAAGTTGTGATTTTTGCAGCAGAGACGCAAGCCAAACAAAAAAAATATCTTTGGTTAGCTTGGTGCTCTATCTATGCTTTTCCAACTAAGACAAAATCCAAATAAACTTATAGTCTTCGAAATTGTTTACTTATGTCTTACTTCTAATTAGCAATATTTTCTATTATAAATCTTTGATTAATGGAGGCGTAATTTTACCGGGGGTTTGTTGTTTTTAATTTACGGTGTAATCAAATTTCGTTTTATTATTCGTTTTATTTACCTCGAAAAATTTATTATTTCATTTAATTAAGAGCGGAGCCAAAGCTTAGTGACCTTTTCTTAAATTTATTTCGTTTTCAAAATCGGTTACATATACATAACAGAATAAAGAGAAAGCTGGCGACACCATCTGCTACCTAAGTGAATTCTAAAAACGGGAATAAAAGCAAGCCCAACTACGCCAACATTAGCTTTTCATACATATTCTCCTCTTAAAAGACACATTCCTTGCTATAAAATAAATAAAAAGACCCATATAAATATACTTAAAAACACACATACATACGCACATGTTTATGTTAGTGCTTAACTGTGTTTCCATACATATATTTATGAGAATGTGTGAGTGTGGGTTTAATAAATCTTTTAATTAGCATCAATTACTTATGAATTCATGGAAAATGTAACTTGTGATAACTGTTGCATGAAATAAACTTAATTATGCCATTTGCGAAAATTGTACCAGCATAACAGTTGCGAAGAAGAGGAAGAGTGTTTGAGAAAGCGACACAGAGTGAGAGAGAAATAGAGAGAATGAGAAAGCGGAAAAGAGAGTGAAAGAGAGAGAAAGGGAAAAAAGAGAGAAAGAAAGCAAGAGACGAAAGGAGTAAAAAATTGAAGGTGAATATGCTAAGAAGGTAGGTTACGTGAAGTATACGACATTGCATCGGTTTGCGGATACCTCTTGCTTGGTATGTTCTGCAAAGGCTACAAGAAATCTACAGCCAATTATAAACTTTGATTGCTCTTTCATATTTACACATAAAAAAGACATGCATACGTACGTAGACATCTGTCTATAAGCAAATAAATATGTACGCCATACGATAGGATATACAATTTTCTGGTTTTAATTCTTTTTTGTTTTTGTTTTTGTTCTTTTTTTTGGTGTGCTGTTGCATGCACATCCATCTAAGCTTATTGTATAGCAGTGAACGTTTTATACAGCAGCACATAAACATATATATGCATATGTATATATATATATATATATATGTGTGTATATATGTATATATGTATTGGCAAGCTTATATTCTCGCACAATTGTGCTTTTATATGATGATGTTAATGGTGATGGTGATTATGAGAATGATTATGACGATGATGACGATAATAATGATGTTACGATGTGAAACGATAATAGTAAAAATGTTTGGTGGTTATTTTGTACTACATGCGCACATTCACACATACATCCAAACATATGCACACATACGTATAAACATGTTTCGTCTAAAAATTGTTTGAAAATTTTGCCTAGTTCTGCAGTAGTAATGGTGATGAAGTTGATATTTACAAATGTACACACACACATACACACAAACAAACGCATATTTTTATATAAGTAAACATGTTGTTGTGTGCCTTTATTTATATGCCGTTCGGTTGTTTGTTTGTTTAGTGTGGTTTGATGTCGGTCTGGTTGAATTTGATAGCGTTTAGTTTAGTTCGGTTTGGTTACGTTTGGCTTAGTTTAGTTGTCGGTCTTACGTAAATTAATCATTTTGGTGTTTGTGAATTTTAACTGCATCCCCTGTGTAATTGCTCCAAAACGTAACTCAATTATTGCGCTTGAGTGCATTTAACAACATTATGATTAGATTCTATAAAATATATATATATTCATATGTGTATGGGTGTCTATATGTACATATGTTTATTTACATGTATACTGCATACACATACTTACATATTTAAATGCATATGCCTTGTACATAAAACATGACAATATTTGCTTATGTAGATGAATAAGCTCCGTTGCATATACCGGCATATGTCAAAAAACGAAAAGAGTAGAAAAAAATAGCATATGAATGTATTTGAAGCCATGCATGTGTGTGAGGAATGTCATGCATGTTAAAAACCCAATTAGAAAAAATAATTTTATGTTGCTTTTATTGTTGTTGCAATACAATTTTACTTTTAGTTTTGTTTAGTTTTATGCAGTTTACGAACAAATTTGTTTTATTTCAGACTCTTAAACTTTTCATTGCTCTTGTATACGTGTTGTGTATATGCGCGCCTGTGTGTCTGTATATACATTTGAAACATTTCAATTTGTGTTGTGTATTATTTGAAATTATTTGACCTTTTGAATTTTGATAGCATACATACAAACTTATATATGTACATCCACACACACACACATTTATGCACTATTTTCCTTATTTACTCTTATATGCAGCCCTAATTTTAGTTGTCTAATTAAATTACAATTGCTGCATTGCTGCTTCTGATAAACAAAACTTTCCAAACAATTTCTGTTTTCTGCTTTCCTCTACCTCTCTTTCTATCTTTCTCTATTCGCTTATTTTACTTTTTGGAGTATTTCAACTTTTTGTTTTTGTTTTGTTTCTTATATTATATGACTGCATTTTCCATCTATCTATCTATCTATCTATCTATCCATTCGCAAAAAAAAAGTAACGCAACATTTAAACAACAGTAAAAAAAAGAAAAGTTTTTCATTAAAGGAAAACCAAAACATTATTGAAGTAATTAGAAGAAGTTTATATGTATTTGTAAAATTCTAACGCATACAAGCGAACGTGTAAATCGAGATGCAAAGATAGATATAACAACAATACATATTTACTTAGGGTGAGTATAAGGCACGCACACACATATGTACGTATGTATTATAAACAAGCGAACAAGTAAATAAAACAACCTTTAATCAATGTGGCTAATTAAACGATTTTCCAACCGTCCTAAGAAAGAATGTGACTTAACTTAGGCATTTCGTTTAAAATGGCCAGAAATATATTTCATAACGTTTATAATATTGGGTTGAGTCATAAATAACTGCTGATACATGTTCCTTGTCACCGGGACAAAGGAGTTTCTGCTTTAACAAAATAGACATGGACTAGTTTAAGTCACCACTTTTTAGTAAAGGCCACGTATTGTTCAACTGTTTTTCATAACCCCTAAAATAGAGTGGAAAATTATTTATTTGTCATGCAACGCTGGGAATTTAGATAGGGCAATAAGGCTATGATCCCAATTGAAGCAATATGCATGGAATGTGATGAAGGTCTAATTAACCCACTTTAAATTTCTTCCGGCCTGGAGAACGAACTTTTAGCAACAATAGTGGAGCAGTCGTATATATCATAACCAACCATTTATGGTTATCTGGACTCACAACGAAAGCCAGCAAGTTAAGAGAACCGGAAGTTATTTATGACCAATCCTACATCAATGTTTTATATAGATCGGCTTAAAACTTCGAATGAAATCAATCATAGCAGTACATGGGTCCGTTGTTTGTATTTTATAATATAGTCATAAAAATGGCGAAGACGTTCATGTTGAAGTTACTTAACTCTATGAAATGCCACAACACGTGTAAAAAATTCTTTCGATAAACCGATTGGATCGTTCGTTAATAACTTCTAGAAAATATTCCGCAAGTCTGCCCTTTTGAGATTAATGTAAAGTTTCTACTCATTACTTAGCTATTATGGGTCAGAATGGATTTAAACATAAATAAACTCGTTTTTGTACGGTAGATAGAGACCGCAGGAGTAAAAATCGCAAAAAGAAATAACTAGAAGCTATATATATATACATATAATCATATATAACATATAATTGCTCACAAAATGTAAAAGAAAATTTATTGGATAAGGACCCCGCAAAGAAAGTTACGCTTAGACAACATGTCAAAGTTTTACCATACAACAAGAAAAGAGTTTTTAAATCTCATAAGTAATTAAATTATATCAAAAAACATTTAAAAAAAATTTTAATCTCTCATTTCAAATATGAAGAATTTTTACAAAATGTATATAGTTTAACATTATTCGTGGTACTCCAAAATTCGGATATTCTTGTAGTGGTTTGTAATCGTTTCCGTCACCTAAAAATATTAGAGTTGATTCAGTTTTTATTGAAACGTAATGTCGACGATATATTTTTGCAACGACGTTCGTTCGTTTAAGCATATGCTTGTAAAAGCTGCGCAAATATCGCAAAAAATAAAAAGCGCACAAAAGAAAACATCGCGTAAAAACAAATTTAACTGTATCAGTTTCAAGTTTTATATGTGAGCACAAGTTCCATTAAGCGTTTTTTAGGTTGAACTAAGTTGTTAACATTGGTCTGTAAGCTTGGCGATTATAAATCACTCTTCTCTTTATTTGTCTAGCTCTTCCCTATCTCAATAATTTACTTACCAATTGGCCAGTTAGCTCAAATGATGTAAGTTTGTACTTACATGCACGTGCATGCACACACAGTGTACATATGTATATGAATTTGTTATTTTTATACAGCAACTGGCTAAACTTGAAGAAACAGTAATAAAAGAGATACATATTTATTTAGTAATTGGTAGTTAAGCAATAGTATTATGTTTTGCTGATACGAGAGAGTGTGCATTTAGCATTTAGCATTTAGTTTTAACGTTTATCAGTAAGCTTTAAAAGGAAATGAAAATAAGAAAAAGGAGAAGAAGAAGTAGAAAGAGAAAAAGTAAAGTCAAAACTGCGATTCAAAGAGTTTTCCTTTTTATATTATTTTGTTCTTGAGCACATTTTAATATGTTTACACAAAGTTAAACCGTAGATTTACAAGCTCCTTTCAACAGCACATAATCAAACAAATTAACGGATATCCGTTTGAATACTTAAAACTATGCGAAAACACACGTACGTTCATTACCTATAAGTATGTTTGAATATATACACACAAAAACTTACACACTTACACGAACTTATCCGTCTCGTTTTCTACCATCACTCTACCATTATCCCTCTCTCTCTCTATCTCTCTCTCTTTCCTCGCACAAATAAGAATTGTGCTAAGGATTTTGGTATGTTTACGCTTGCAGCATAGCATTCGTAATGTAACAAAGTACCGTAAATGCTTTTGAGTTTTGAGTTACTGATGCAGATGTTACGAGAGAGAGAGATAGAAAGTCGAATTGAAGAAATGTATTGGTATTGTAAACTTACATAAGACTGAGGGAATGTGATCTATACTAATACAATTCACAATTGTGGAATTCAGGTTTGTCTTTCTGTTTGTTTGTTTGTTTTAATTGTCTATAAGCTGCTTAAATTTTGATGAACGGATATATAATAATAATAGCAACTATTTTATTATTACCATCATTATCATCATTACAGCGCTTGTATATATATATATATATATGTTTGCATTTGTATATATAAGTAATGCAACTGTTACACTGATGCCACAAAATGCGCTGCACTGCTCGAGGGTTATTTTATTCATATAAAATACAAACTTGGAATATTCACAGTTAAGTTGATTTCAAAGACCGCATTAAAAAGCGTGCGTTTTCGGTTTATATGCGCATCTCTTGGTAAGCACAGTATATGTGCGTCTATATGAATCTATATGTTGCAGTTGAAAAGGGTTATTTTGTTGTTGTTGTTGCCGCCAGTAAAATTCAATAAAAGTCTGCAGTTTCTCAAGCTAAAATTTTAATTAAACTTTTTGCAGATGAAATACCAGTAGAAACCACAATTTTATTCATTCATAGTTTCATAGAGTTCATGGCAAAAAAAAAATTCATAATCATAGCTTTTGGCATAACAGAGATGATGGAGAAGCAAACTGTGTATTGACATTGCGGTTTTATAAAAGAAGAGGAGAAAATTGCTTTCAGAGTTTTTGTATGCACTTAAACGGTAGTGACAAAAACTCTCTAAGTGACAATGATAAAAACTATATTCAACAAAGTTAGATGCTTGTGAATATTCATCTTCTTGGATTGTTAGATATGTATATTAAAATCATCTGAAAGACGATGAAGCAATGGTAAAGTGTATCCATTCAATAGACACCAACAAAAATTAGAGTTATTCTTCATATTAGTAAATAAAAGGTCGAAGATTTTGCTTTTTAAAAAAAAAAAAAGAAAACAATAAACTAATCATGATGTTGAAGGTGTTTTAAAGGTTTATTATTTAGGCACATTTCTTTATTATTCATTTGAGAATTTTATTTTAGGTATACAGTTTTTTCTTCTTAGAATAATCGCCTTTAATTTTAAACATCCTTTATACGCTTGAAGCCAATGAAATTCTAAATAATTTTATAAGTGAATATTTAAGTGATGTGAAAACTATAAAACAATACCTACACATAAGTTACTTATATAGCTAGCATAAGAACGTATTGGCATCAGAAAAGCAATAGAATCAGTGTAAATTTGTGATTTAAAATAATGCTATAAACTAGCTACACTTACAATATGACAACGATGATAACTAAACATGAGAATTAGATTCTAAGGCAATACTTATCTTATAAAAGTTTAGAAGTATGCGTACATAAGTATGTACAGTATATAAATAAGTACAAAAAGTGTAAAACTGTACATTTATATATATATATACATGTACAAGTGACACCGCAGTATATATACGTAACGCAGTATAGAACAACTTAAAAATTATAGTTGGCATAGGCCGCCATTAAATTCCTTACACCACTTCGCTTAGTGTATTTGTTGACTTATCATATAAAAATCATAAAAACTTGCTTTTCATGACGATCCTTATGCGGGAAAAAATTAGACAAATTGTTGTATGTGTAGTTCAAATTTACCATAAATTCTATATACAAGAGTTTGCTTTCTTTTGAAGGCATGAGGCTTTTAAGAAGTTTTAATTGGGAGGAGGCTCAAAAAATGGTCCTTCCGTCGAAATGTACCGGACTTTTTATTTATTTATTTATCACGATATAATCTTAGTTTATAATAAAAATGTCATTAATACTCACATTAGATATACGCTATAGCTCTGCAGTATAGTAAATGTGGTTAAATTGCTGATCTCTTTAATTTGATTTAATTTGATAACTCATTGAGTCCTATCGAACCAGATTTGGCCCGTAGATCATTGATAATTCTATAATATTTTAAAGTGAAGTTATCCTGATCGAGCCTGTAGACCATTGGTAATTCTATAATATTCTAACGTAAAGTTATCTCTATAATTATGCATATCTCGTACATATATATGTTCGATTTTCTCACTTAGATAGACTGGTAATATTGCGTTTGGTTTTAAAAATAAAAATATCACAAGCAGTTCAATACTTCTCCAGACTGACACATTGATTCTATCTCCATCAAAAAGTTCATATTCTTTTTTGAAAATGAGACCATCTAACGTCGCCTGTCAAAATTTTACATCAATTCGTGCATACATTTATGATCTAAAGTTTTTCAAATGACGTCACATTTTTTGTTTTTTAAACAATGGAAAAATTTGAACCTCATGTTATGACGTGTTGTAAGCCTTGTAAAATGATTGGGATCCTTATCTTATGGATCGTACACAGCGAGTTTTATTTAACTCGCATACCTTAAGGGAGCGATCTGTCTGTGTATAAATGATTTTCGTAATATAATACAAAATTCCGGTGTACTAATGTATGTGGATGATGTGAAGCTTTTTTGCTCTTCTCAAAATTTTCAAGGTTTCCGTCGCCTTGAATCTGATTTAATTTTATTTGCTGAATGGTGTAAGGTAAATGGAATGACATTAAATATAAGAAAATGTAAACCTATGCCTTTTGGCAGAGGTCCTCAATTACTTGCAGCTACAATCTCGGTGGAATGACTTGGAATCTGCTTCGATTCACTTTTTCAAGCAGTTTGTAGAGCAAATTAAGTACAGTAATAAGGCGGTAACTTCTATTCAACTTTGGAAGTTTTTCAAACTTAAGAATATGGCTTACATTGGCACTTTGACAATTTTTCGGATAATATTGTAATTTAAGTTAACAATTTGTATTTAATTTAATTTAAGAACTCAAGTCTGACAAGATTGTTTCAAAAAGACGTTTTCAATGGAATTTTTTTGTTTAAGACGTATTCACATTTATCGCAATTTACCAAGTTGTTAAGAAGAGCGACTATTAAGTCAGCATACTTAGGTTCAATCCCCAATGCTGCGGGCATACCTTAATTATGATTGGTGTGCTGTCGTAGTTATAGTGATTGCTCGTTAAAGGCATAACATTTACCGTTCGGGAGTATACCTTCCCCCATTCGATCACTCCGCTTTTGTCTCTCCCCACTCATTTCAGAGGACATCCATGCCCATCCATTATTAGTCATTAAGAAAAGCTTGTGATATCCGAATACATACTAATTGAAAGGGATCCGTTTGTCTGCTTTTGTCATTGTATCTGTGCGAAGGGAAATGAGCATTCTGTTTATAATGGTGGAAAACCACTAATCGTTTCCCTTTTTTTTTGCACATCTCTCTTTTCCTATTGTCAAACATAAGTAGAAAACAATAACAAGGGAAGAGAGAGTCCGAAAGTTTGTCCGTATAATGCAAGGGTGGGGTACTAAGTAGATCTTATGAGTCGTTTGACGTTAACCATAGAAACAGTGCAGACGTGTGCGTTAGTTTAGTAAAGTTTAGAATAAGTTTGAGCAGGTTTTAACAGAGAAGCGGAAGTCTACAGGAAAAGCATTGTTTTTGTTTGGAAGACCAATTCTGTGCTAAAGTCAAAGGATCAGGATTGTGAATTGATAATCGGCTGTCTTCGAAAACAGTTCCGGTATGGTTTATTCAAAATTCGTAGGACTACAAGATAAAGCAGGGTATGCATATTTTATTCAAAGTACTATGCATATCTAGTCATTGCTTCTATCATCTTTGAAGTAAAATATGAATTCCATGCGTAAAGACTTGATTTTTCACCAAGAATCCATCTGCATGTCATTTTTTTCTTTAATGTTTATAAGAGACTGCACATGTAGGAGTTTTGATGAATGAAACTAAGTCTTTCACATAGTTTTTGATGTCCTTCAAGACGTATTGCAAAACTGAGTTGGGCTTATTTCCCTGAAACTCTTTATAACATGATTTGTACACTGCACCCTTTCGGCAACTACGGACGTACACTTTGTGTTAGTGAGCAACGGTAAGTTTCTTTTTTGGTTGTGTGATCAAAGTTTAAGACTTGATTTTTCTCTCGATATGATGATGAAGATAAAATCGGTTGTTCTATTTCTACCTACGTTTGTAAGTCCAAACGTTCGTCTAACTATTTGTGCTTCTATCAATTGGCAAATTAATTCGATCATCCATCTACTTACGCATCTATTCTATATAACATTTATAGAGTGGAAGAAAGTCTTTGGGAAATAAATAGAATTACTTTTCACATTATCTTGAAGTAATGATGAGAACAGCTGCTACTGAAATATTTTAAGTGATTATCGAAAAACTGTCAGAACAACATAACGGTTTCTCTTCATCATCTTCATTCATACACACACCTACACAAATTCTTATATGCATTATATACGCAGCGTCAACAATAAAACTTGAAATATTTTCTTTCTCTCATAATATTTCGTTTCGTTTCATGACAATGTCAACCTGAGAAAATTTAAGTTGTGCTTTATCATTATTTTATTCAGTTATTTGTTTGTTTTTTGTTTGTTCCCAACTATCTGTCAAGCTTTTTTGTTTGCCCTTATTATTGTTGTTGGTTTATTTTATTACGACTTTAATTATCGTACGTCTTTATATGGATGACGTTCTTCCAGCAGAATTTTGTTCAATTTTCGTAGTTTTCTCTCAATAAAAAAGTCAATTACTATATAATACGCTACTATGGACTCATATATAAACACACACACAAAAGCAAATAGATTTGCGAAAAAAGCATTCAAGCTGTGATAGTAATTAAAATTTTATAAATTTTTCTGACATGTAACAATAAAATTTTTATCTTGTATCACACAATCAATGTGTGCGTGTGGTAGTTTATTGGTATGTATGCGAATAAAAGAATATTGAATGGTTTTATGGTGATTCCTCCTCGTCCACAGTCATTCGTTCATTCACTTACCAGGTTTTTTTGGTTTTTTCTTTTTGCCTCCTTTTTTTCGTAAAATTTTTTATTTTTTTTTGTTTCTGAAATTTTTATAGAAACTCTCTTCGTCAATATAAGCGGTTGGGGTTTATGTGCATAGCAGTTGACGATGAGGTGCACATTTGTATGCTTTACATGTATTATGTGTTTTCGAGCGTACAGACGGGTGTGCGTGTTTGTTTGTTTATTTATTTATTTATGCAGCTTTAAAAATTTCATGTGATAACTGCTGCATATTGCAGACACATTTATTTCACATTTCCATAAAATAAATTCTCATGTTCAAGTTAATGTTTTCAACTGGGAATATATATTCAGGCAAAATTTACTCTCTCTCCCACTTACATATAACACAAGTATATATAAACACGCATCGATAGTGTCAAATTATGAAGCATAGCACCAGCAACAACAACACTTATGATATGTAAAGGTTACTCGTCCATGTTAAAGCAATCGAACATTCATTCGTTCGTTGGGTTGAAATATATTGAAATTTTAATGTTAAAATTTCCTATATACGGCTGAGGAAAATGATGGTATGTTTACCGCAAGCTACATTGATGTTGTTGTATTTGCTGTGGTTATGTTTAATAATGTTACAAGTATGTGTATATATGTATGTATGTGTATACCGTACGTGTATATATATATATATATATATGTATATATATCATTTTTACCTCTGAGATTTTCATACATTATCCATAAAATGTATTTAATTACATTGGTACTCATATAGGTAGAGTTGCTCAGGTATTGCGGTTTCTCCTCTTGCCCTTTCAGTGGTTATATTTGTATGTAAACTGAATAATATAAATGTAAATGTTTTTGTGTGTTTCCTTCTCTTATTTTCATTTCAGGCATTTAATTATTTATTGAAAAAAGATGTAAAGACATCTGGACATTATTGGTTTCTTTTCAAATAAATATTTTAATTGCAATGCAGTGACATTTAAACGGTATAACTGCAGAAGCAAACTAAAAATTTAGTTTTTAAAAGATTAATTATTTAAGTTTTAGAAATATTAGGGAGTTTTCCAATCAACACACGATTCTTATTTGTTAGTGAAAGTACATAAATCGACTGAGATGAAGGCATAGAATACGATGAATTTTCTAGGATCCTCCGGCGAAAATATAATTAACTTAACATCTTTTTGTACTTACAACAATAAAATTCTCAACCATTTGTTACTTCTGCATTATGTACTTTACAATTGTATACATAAGATTACATTGTATACATTACAATAAATGCAAAACTGTTTGTATTGTTTGAATATATTTATAAGTTGCTCGTTTTATTTGTGACCAGAAATACATACACGGAAAGGAACATAATTTAAGCATTTAATATATATTTTAATCGGCGTAGGGTTCGATTCAGTACTATCCGTTTATACAATTGCTGTCTGTTGCGGAAACGCTTACGCAAAAATTAAAGCTTATATTTACTTAGTTGATGGTCGCAAATAAATTTTGAAATTGGAAGTAATACATTCACAATAGGAAAAATAACTGTGAGTTATATTCAAAAGAAGAAATCGATTTGAAAGTTGGGACTTATGCTTATCACAGAAGCAATTGAAAAGCTAGTGCAAGAATGGGTGAACCGCTTATACACACGCTCACTAACAATAGGCAATAAATCCACAGAGAGTATAATCAGAGTTGCTTATCCACTTTCTGATACAAATATATCCCATTGCTATCAGCGAGATTTGTGAGTAAGATACTCTGATCGATCGACTGACACACACACACACACATACAACAAAAAAGTTCATATTAATGCGTTCTGGATATGTTTTCCAATATGAGGCTAAACCTCATATTCCTCTTAACATAAAATTGAAGGAATTTTGCTTTTAAGATTTGTTTATTGACCTAATTTTGCGTATGTAAAACGATAGCGAAAGAGTTCGAAAACGAACCTGATATTCTAGAATGATATCTTTGATTTTCGTTGAGTTCTTAACGCAATGGTTTTGACAGGCATTAAAATGGTTTGACAAACTTACTATACCGCAATATTTAAGATTTTAGCTTTCTGTATGATATCAATTACCATCAAGTCAAACTAAATTCTACTCTATTTTAGTTTTTTCTTAGCATTATACAGCTTACAGAATGAATCACACAAACGCATGACTTGTCCAAGATCGTCAAAGGCATCATCTGTTGTTACTGATTAAGTCGCTTTGTGTAACTCGAGTTTCGATTTCGGTAAATGCCTTAGCGCAAAGTACGATGTTCTCTTGCCCTTTATGCCACATTGTGAGCCGAATATAATGCCTAGAACTAATTACAACTATTAAAATAATGTTTACAACTTGCATCACTTGGTGTCGACACCACACTATTGTAATATTATTTTTAATAATTAAAAGAGAGTAATTGCATCATAAAACTGTGTATTAAACGTTTATTTCTGTACTTGCTAAGCGAGAATCTCACGCACACATCATACATGACAAAGTCTTAAATTTGCTTTAATTACCTCTGACTTGAAAAGTACCGCAAGTTTTCAGCAAAAAGATCCTTAGCATTCTTTTGTCTCTCTTTCGAAAGGAATTCTAGTCACGATTCGGAAATTGGCTTTGCCCATTTATTTTATACTAAATGTGGATGTCTGCAACATCCAACGGCTGATTCATTTTTTATTATATTACTGGAAACAAAGTCGTTCTTTAGCTCATTCCTAAATCAATTGAAGCATGTTAGTCCGTCTGTCTGACATTTATTCATGTATTTTTGTGTTCTACAGAATAACAATTTTAAAATTATTTTGATGAAACTTGGTACAGATTGACATATATTGAATGAATTATTTTTACCATCCTACAAAGTCGTAATTCGAAAAAAAAATAGATGTAAAGCTTAATTATATTTAGACGAAGATAGGAGGAGAGTTGCTTTTTTTTTATGAGTGAGCAACCGTGATTAAGAAAGATTAACTAAAGACTGAACTACTTTTTAAGGAAATAAATATTTGTCTATTCGTTGAAAGACACAAAAAGTTACATTTCTGTACCAAATACAGCTGTTTGCCACTCTTGATTATTTCGTAAAAGCGATATCTTATGGTCAGGAAATACCCAGGGGAACATTTTAAGAAGTTATTGACATACTGCGATATATGATTTTAATGTCGATTTCCATATTGACCAGAGACAGAATTTTGATACCTTATATCAAATACAAACCTGACAATCTTATTCAACAAACAGCATAATTCTATGAACGTTATCAGCCATCGTTTAGAAATATATTTCCATACAAAAAGATATTTAGAGACATCATCAGAGCATGTGTTACTTTATATCTTACATGATAGGACCAGTACCGCCATCGAGAAGAGTTAAAGAAACTCTCGAAAAAATGTTGTTAATGTGCTGTGAGTTATATCTCCGATATCCATAGTTCCAAATTTCATAATTTTCGATTTCGAAATATTCAACAGCAAAGAGCTATAATAGATCTCACCCAACGTTACGTATATGCTTTAAATTGAAACTTAATGTGAAATCTGTATGTAATTTCAATTCCATCTTATAAGCCGATAATAAAATATTAGTAAAATATATAAATATATATACATGTGTATGGAGAAATAAACGATTGAATTCAATTAAAGTCTCTGCATTAAGCTTATGTCATGCAATCTAAAATGAACCTTTAATGGTTAAATTATTGAGAAAAACGTAATTGATTATCTTCTTTAAATTACTCCTGTCCACAGGTATGTCTATTATCTTAAGGTTCAAATGCCACAAGATTAATTAGAATCATTTGTAGTTATTTGCAATTCAAAAGACCGCAACAGGTGTTGTTGTTGGTCTGTCTTTGCTGTTAATCTCCCAAATGTATTGAGTGTTGGAATCGTAACACGAGTCAAATTGCACGTTTCGACTTCAATCAATTTTCTGTATGTAAAGTAAACTGTACTATGTTTAAAGAAAGAAGAAAATAATATTAAACCCTTTGCTTTAACTAATTTTCCGAAATAAAGTTTTATAACGCAATGTTCTTCACTTCTTTTTTTTTTTTTTTTAAGTTTTTATAATGCAGTGTTTGCCATAAATGAACTGTCAATCAAAGCTGTTTTATAGCCATTAAAAGTGTCATGTCATAATGTTGATGCATCACTTAGTATAATTGGTCAAAACGTTAAAACACACTTTACGTATTTCTCCGATCATCAGCAGAAACGCAATAATCGGTAATGGGAAAATAACTATATTATCATAGAACACGAATGAGAGAGTATATGACATAGATTCCATGACAAATCTCAATAATACGAAATACGTAAAAACGTATTAACATTTCATGATATAAGAGATTTTTGTTGTTGCTTTCTTTTTTCTTTTTCTTTTTCTTTTTGCGTTCATTTTTTTTTTTTTTTTATGACGTACTCGTACGCCATTTGGGTATTATGAACTATTCTAAATGAAGACTTTGTGAATATTTTATTTCATTTCATTCTGTCGTGAAAGAAAAAAAAACGGGACTAAAAATAAAGAGAAGATTGAAACCGGATGAATTTCATGGTAATAGTGAAACCTTTAGAAGGAAAATACTATTTTCCAGTTGTCCCGTGAGAGTATTCGTTATAAAATGGAGTGTATAACAAGTTTGCGTAACAAACACTAAGAGAGATTTAGTAACTCATGTGTTTTTGCTCACAGATTTCCTTTTTAAAATGGAAATAAAATACATTTTAAATAAAAGCCGTTGGCAGTTTAAACAAAGACACAAAAAAAAGAAGGAAAAAAATCAAGTAAGAAATGTACATAAAAATCGCTAGAGAACACAGTAACCAAGCATTGCATAACATAATATATATACGTGAAAAGAACCAACGAACTGCAGCAAACCGTTGAGATTACAGTAAAATGACAACTTTATGCTGAAAAATCATATCTAGGGAATACGAATTTATACAATATATGTATATCTGCTGTATGTTTTGTTTTTTTCATTTTTATTTATTTATTTTTTTTATATATAATGACTATAATGGAAATTGGAAATTGTAGTAGTGTGACAGGAAAGCTATAGAATGATAAAACCATACCAATACGCGAAAAGTAATAAATAAGAATGTCACAGTAATAAAGAGCGTTCATATAAATTGCAATAGTATGAGAGACTAAAGGCAAGTAAAAAGTTATAGCATCAATGCAATGGTTTACAACTTTAATAAAAATTCATTGTGTATGTAAGGAAAATACATTTTTAACTCATCACGTTCTCAAATATATTTTATATCACAAACATGTAGGCATATATATATATGTATGTATATATATATTACATACATATATATCAATTTTATTAAGAATTTCTATTCATAAGCATATATTCTGGTTATGTAGCAAAAACGTAAAAAATCGCAGTGAAAATGCAATTTGTTCATTATTCCAGTGTCGTGCAAATGTGCTGAAATTGTTGAGGTTATATCCGATTTTATAAGCATTAAAAATGTATTACTATCGATTAAAGTTTTGATTTGGCTGAGCAGAGTAAGAATCATCTTAGAGATTAAGGTTGTAACTTTTTGTGAGTATGCTTTCACTTTATCGAAAATAAAAGATTGAAAAAATAGAAAATAATGTGTTGATGATTTAAAACATTGCTTGCATCTGATTCGGTAAATTAAAATGATTTCTTCGTGCGTTATGTGACAACAAATGAAACGCGGACTCATCACTACATTTCAAAATCAAATTAGCAGTAAGCTGAGCGGGCAGCAGCCAGCGAAAGTCGTGTTTGTAACTTGTGAACTAATGGTCACGACTTCGTTTGCAAGATGGTACTGTCCAAAATCATATGGTTTCGCTAATACTGAGAACATCTGGATGTCCTGCTGGGAATTTATTGACCGATAATTTATATGCAATCTCCGGCTATGTTTAATATCTTGTTAGAATTCACCATTTTCATGGGTCTCTCGTTTGTCTGAAATTTCGATTCTTAATTAAAGACATTATTTCATGCACTCAAAAGGTAGACGTATGAAAATAATTGCAAAAACGATCGGCTGGAATTTGGAACGGAATTTTGCAATTGTGCAATGTATTGTTAAGAAAATGACAAACTGGTAAAGTACGATTGGAATAAATTTGCGAAAATCTATGACAGAGGAAATTCCTGATAATGCGTTGCCTATTGCGGTCAATAATGCTTTTCGAGTCAAAATAAGCATTAAAGAAATAAGTTTCTCTAGCTAATTGTAAAAACCATTGAGATTGAAATGAAATCTACGCTTTACATGATCTAGCGATACGGACCTTATCTTAAGGGAAAAGACAAAAGGCAGTTCAGTAACAATAACAATATGTGCGAATTCTTAGTATTAGTCTGAATAAACAAAGAGAACTGATTTCAGAGGAGCATAGAGAACTGTTTAGAAATGAAAACCAATGCCTCGCTTAATCACCTATTATCGTTCCTGTTAATGTAACCTAAATATTAGTGTTCAATTAACACCCATTTGATTGCTCGGTCTTTTATTCTCATTATTTGTAGGGGCAAAAATTTTGTTAACGCTTTTTTAATGAAAAGTTACATTGCATAGAATGTTTACGAGGCGCGAACGTACGTATTTCTGTGTTTTGAAGTGCTGAAAAAAAGAACCAAATATGACGTAGTAAATGCAATTTATTCTCATTTCATTGTTTACATCAATTAGCATTGAAGGTTCCTAAGTTTTTTATTCAGTAGCAGCTTCATTTTCATTGAAAATTTTGTATTGGCATGTAAGGAAATTTGTCCTAATTAAAAACACGTTAAACAAAGTTACATTCGGCTGCGGCTGGTTCGTTTATATCCACCAAAAATCTTTAAAGAAACACACGTAAAAACAAAACACAAAAAAAGGGACTTCGATATTTTAGAATATTTGGTGGGAGTGGCCGATTTCTTCCATTTTTGTACAGGCGTAGTAGGACAACACGTGACAGTATTTATCTTTTATTATTTATTGTCATCTGGGGCACAATATGTTTAATGTATTATTTGCCATTTTACAATATGGATCGTTTAATAACCCCTGGACGTGTTAAAGTAGCAAACACTTATTACAAAAATGCTGAATTTGTAGTAAGCACGTTTCAGATTTGATAAGGCACAAGCATCGTCGAAACACACGCCCATCTAAAAATATTGCTGATAGCAGCGAAAGTGTCGAACAAGATTCAAACCCATCTATCACACGCATGCGCACGGCATTCTGATAGCTATAGCTTCATGAGTACTAATTTTTTGTAGTGTGATGTTGAAGATGTGTGGTTTCAGCAAGAGGATACCGCAAGCCACACAACAAGCGTTTTCACGTTTTGATGATGTGCATTGACTACGAAGGCCTTGCGATTTTTCATCGCTGGGCTTGTTTTATGCCTTCAAAAGGATCGAGTTTATGAGAACAAATTCTTGCCGCTTCGAAAACGAAGATTCGTCAAGTTATCGCCGAACTATTGCCGGGAATAATAGTCATCAAAAGCTACCTCAAAATGATCGAGTGCAGTAAGATCTTCGGTGGAGAACATTGGAATGATGTTAACTTCTTCAAGTAATGTCAAAGTCCAGGCAGTTGAAGAAAACATTTGATGCAAATTTCAAGCAGAAGCGTGTTTTCTTTATAGGCGCACAGGATGGTAGATGGGCAGAGGGATATATTTAAATCAATTCAGAATTTGACATTGATCAATAATTTATATATGGCACCTGAAGCTTCCTTCTGAGTGTTGAAAACGTTTTGAAAAAATAATCACATCACTATCCTGCGTGTTTATGAATATAAGAGTTGTATTATAGAAATAATTGATATTTATATTGGATACGTACGAAAAAAATATTAAGAGATTTTTGTCACAACATAATGTTCGGTGTCATATATCGGGCACAATTAATCAAATCATGTTGATGCGCTTGAAAAGTGACACTTCAACATACAATTTTCATGGAGATTGTTTTGTATTCTATCAATCACATCAGTGACATCAGAATGATTTAAATTTTTATAATTTAAAATTTTCTACAAAAACGCTTTATGGTCAAGATACTTTATCGAAAGCGATATTATGTAAGCAGTTTGCTCGCTTTCGTTCTGAAAATTTAATTGCGAAGAATGCGTCTCGTGAAAAAGTCAGGGAAATCTTTCAAAAAACTAAAGAAGGTCGACATATAAGACGTCTTGACATTGCTAACGAATCTGATATCGATAACACAACAGTTTTAAATCATTTTCGTGTAAGCTTGAATACATGCGTGGCGCATGACTTGCCGATGAAAAATGTAATTAATCTTATTTCTATCAGTGTATTGCTATTGGCAGACAATGAGATAAACCATCTTTTGAAGCAAATCATTACTGGCAATGAAAAATAGATAACATCGCTCGAAAAAAAGTCTAAGAAAAGTGAATTAACACAAACGAGTTTAAAGCGAACAATAACGGCACACAAAATTACGCGTTGTGTATGGTGGAATTGAAAAGGAATGGTATGCTCAGATAATTGATTGTAACCTTTACTACCAGCAATGGGCGGCAAGCGAACCAAAAGATCGTTCTGGATCGATCAAATGAAACGTATGGAAAGATATCAGAAGATCACGCACACTTTTGATAATACGTTAACTTCAATAATTATCAGCTTTGACGGTATAAGAAATATTTACGACGTAGTTTTTGAACTTTGTTCTTAACATGCAATGCCACGGAAAAGATGAATGTATCACGAGCAGTTCAGATCCTGAACAACATCACAATTTGAATCCTCTGATGCGCATTATAACATTGAGAATATTGTTGAATCCTTATGATGGATATAAAAGTTGTAGGCACCGTAGATTTTTGTATATATATAAATACATATGTATATATGTATACGTGCCTTTATAAAATATATAAATGTAATCAGTGCAAATCAATCAATCATTTATTCACTCAGTTTCCTTTCAAATTTCAAGTTTATTGCAAATATATTTTGCACGCATCTCCCCTCGTATGCTTCACTTGCTTCCAGATGCAAACAAACATCAATATAAACATCTTTAAATAACACATGCCAATGCACTCCAGGGCTGTACGTCTAAGTAAAGTTAGCTATGGGTATGCATTCTTAAGCAAGCATACAATGTATATTTAATAATGTATGCGTGTGTGTGTGTGTATTTACAGATGAAATTAAATCGAAAATGTTTAAATTGCTTGCTTTAGAAGTGTGAGTGCATATATATGTGGGTAAATGTTAATATTGATTATATATCGAATGCATGCCTCTGCTTGTACCTTTAAGGACAAGCAAATATATATGCGTTTGGTTATCTTTAAGCAAATATACATATATGTGTAGGTGTATACAAAAATATTTACAATCGAAGACAAAATCTCACTCAATATATTCCTTAATTGTTAAAAAATTCATTTAATATTCAAGTACACTTTAAAATGCATATATTCTCTGACACTTGACGGTAAATTATGTAAATTTTGTTAAATTTATCCGAATGTGAATACTATGTCCTATATACTATCCATTATATACACACATATGTTTGAGTGGCGTGTATTTATGAGAATAGCCCTGACACACTTCTTCGGATAATGAAATCTCAGTTTTTGATTACAAATACTTGTGATAATGGCATAAAATAATAAAATTTATTTTTCATATTTTATTCAAAAAAAGAAAAAAAAAAAAAAGAGTTTTAACAAGAAAAAAATTAAATTTTTAATACAGGAAATTGCAACACTCAAAAAGGCACATAGTGTTTAAGTAAGAGAATGAAAAAAAAGTGGGATAATTTCATGGTTTGTCGGGCATACTGTTCTCAGTTCTTTTATTTACTTTCATTTTAGTCGTTTTGCTCATAACTCAAAGTTATATTAATAATTTTATTTTGTATGTACCTTTATGATTGCCTCTTTTGGCTTCTGCAAAAGTGAAACATTCGGATCCGGATCCGCCCGCTGTTATAAATTTAGAGCATATCTGCCTATTTTTGTAAAGAGAGCTAAACTCAATTAATCAATTTCTTCAAAAATTAAAATTGAAATTTAGCAAAATTGAGGCAGACTCTTGGTAAGGGGAAATTAAGTACTAATTAGTTCAACCGATTTGTTCTCGTATGATCTCATGATGAAAATTGTAGGTATGAAAGATGAGGGTACAACGCTAGATCTAAAATTTTAGTCAGACGTTGGGTTTGGAGCTTATACAGCAAACCATACTTTCCTCTTTCCCTTGTTGAAATCCTCAAAGTATAAAGTTAAGGCTAGACGTCGACATTCTGCATTATAGTTCATAAGCCAAGTTGAAAAGAGAAAGATTAAGTAGCGATCATATATTATATATATCGTTTATAGTAACTAAAAAACTGAAACATGTTTTTAAAGAAACTAGAAATAAGCTGGGAAAATTATTAGATCAAGATTCACGTAGAAAAATGATTTTTAATTTCAAAGTAAGTTTGTAGATGGAAGAGAAACAATCACAAAAACGGCGAATATTTTAATAGATAGTTTGAAGGACAAGTGAGATTTTACTTTGTCGGATATTCTGTCCTATATAGTATACAAAATAATAGCTTCACTTTAACACGTCAAAGTTTCTGAGGCTATGTAAAATAGGTACTAATTCCCATCACTACGTCGTCACTGTTTCTAAATCTGTTTTCTCTCATTTTATTCTTCAAATTTCGGAGGAAGTAATAATCAAAGCGTGACAAATCCAACGAATAGAGTGAATATTCAAGCGTGTCTAAGCTGTACGAGTGAAAAATTTGCTTTACAAGCTTTACACTGCTCCTAGAGAAATTTGATCTTACGGCGATTCTAGCTACAATCTTAACATCGACAGCATCACGAATTTTCATACGGTATTGTTCGTTTATATATTTAAGATTTAAGATTTAAGATATTAAGATTCCAAAAATTGAAGAAAAATAATCGAATAACCTGTCCAACGATAACAAAAGATGGTTAGTACGGTTTATGAACTGGTTGTGCAATTAGGCCATAGTTTTCAGAAATGTTACTTGTTTGGTCGTTACAGCGAATTAATGCCTTACCAAATGATGTTAAGTGACTTTTTTTTGGCATGAAATTTTCGCTACAGCTGACATCTATGTTTAGCAGGACAATGCCAACCGCTGTACAGATCATGAAACAAACACTCTTTTCAGTGAAAAATGTTAAATGACATCCCCTCTTTACCATAATCTTTATCAGCTCTATGGATTTATTAAATAGGGTAGCTTATTTTAAACATTTCCCCGTTCACTAGTTCTAGTGGTAATTTAATACGTTCATAATTAATATTCTGTCGTGAATAATAGTATAGTTCCGCATGTAGTAGACATCATATGATTCGACCTAAATCTAAATATTTTATAATTTTATTTTTATACCCACCACCGAAGGTAAAGGGAATATTTCATTCTGTCATTTGGTTTGTGACTATCAAAAGGAACCTTAGTAGACCCCACGAAGTATAGATATTCTTGATCAGCATCAAATTTAAAATCGATTTAAGCATGTCCGTCTGTCTGTGGTAAACATTCTCGTGGTCGCAAAAATGAAGGTATCGTCTTCAAATTTTGCAGAAAAATTGGAAGTTCTTGCACACAGGTTGGCATTGAAAATTGGTCAAATCAGTCCAAGGACGCGCCCGCAGTACGATGTAGGCTAAGAACACCTCTTCTTTTGGAAGCAAAAAAAAAAATGGATTCTTGGTCATTACCCGTGAAGCATAGTAGATAGAATTAGAAAAATTTGCGAAACTATTGCACTAGCTATCCCGTCACGCCCATTCGATATAATAGAATATTGAAAATAAATTTGAAACGTTGAAACGTTTGTAATATTAAGAGGAATTCTTCAGAAGTCCCGTAATGTGTATATATGTTTGATGAGTATGAAATTTGGAATCCACCTAGACGTATCCGTGGGTACGTCTGTCCATCTGTCTGGCTGCTTAACTATCTAATATCGTTCGTTCACTGCCACGCCCATTTATTGCAATTTAGTTTTTCCTCCTTTTTTACGATAAGGATGATGGGTATAAAAGATTCGGCACAGCCGAATATATCTTTCTTGGTTGTTTTTATATGCGTTATTTTTGCTATTTAAAATGTAAATCTCAACTACAGTAATCTGTTGCATTTGCAATTAAGCACGAAATTTGCTCTATTGAAACTGTATGGGAGACAATTTAAATATATACTTTTATGCAAAAACGACGTAATGGGTATTCACACCCAAACGCACGCAAACCACTCAATAAATATATTTTAAAAAGTGTATGAGTTATTAGTGTTTTTCTTTTTTTTTTTTTGTTAAATTATTTATGTCATACTTTGTTTAAATACATGTACGTTTGTTTACGTACCGCCCACGAAAACAAATTGAGGTATTTATCCCCTTAGGGGGAAAAAAGATCATGATGATATGGTGATGAATACACCTCCACTTGTGTGTGTATGTCCGTTGTTCGTAATAATCACGTTATGAATAATTCTCAGTTAATAGACTATAATTAGAACTATACGCCATAACAGATCATATTAGAAATTCATAATTAATACCATTGATTTATGGCCTTTACGCTATTCGAATGTAATTAATAATATTGTTAATTGACAAATGCCAATTAATTATAATTAATTTTCGGTATGCTATACATGTAGTGGTATCCAGTCACTTTGTTTAGAAATTGCTTCAGAATATTGAATATTTTATTGATGATTTGAAATCGCATACATATTATTAACCGCATAACCACCGGTATCTTTATCTTTATGTTACTTAATGTCGTCCTTAAAGCAAAGCAAACGAATTAATTCGATTTGCATTACGAAGGTAAACATTTTTAAAACAAATAAGAGAAAAATTTACGAATATTTATTTAATCCTATTTACTTATCCCTTATAGGCGTACACAAATCAAGATAGAAAATCTACATCCATGCACTTTTTAGTATATCAAGTCTTTGTACAAAGTTTCATAGGAACATCCTTAATTGTGTGTAGACGTTTGAGAAAATTTTTGCAGCGAACATGTAGTCAATTTTGAAATATGTTTGTGCCAGATTTTTTAAATCGTTATATATTGAAAGCTTCGACCTGTTTGGGTCGGGTAAGAACTTCAAATAAACAAATAACTTTTACGTTCAAGTTAAGCACATTTATGCCACAGCTCGGCGTTATATACTAACTTTTGCGACATTTGACCAATAATAGAAAGAAGGACTGATGGACCAATATGTACGTTCGTCTAGGTTTTGTTCTGTTTGCCTTCGGTTGTTGGAACACTTACAGCCGCGGAAATTGAGGTAGAAACTTAAACTTTACTACATGTGTTATAGTCTTAGTTATTGGGTTCACATTCAATTTGAAAATTAACGCTTGTGAGCTACTTTGGATCTAGGCAAAGATATATAATTTATTCATCTTAATTCATCTTAAATTGCAAACAAATATGCATTAAGACATGTCAGTCCATGAATATTATAAATATAATTAGTTTAAAAGTACACTTACAACCTTTAAAAAGATATCAATTATGTGTAGAGTACGAGATAAAAAAATACCGGGAAAGAGTTATGTATTGAAATGAGATTGTTATTTAAGAATTTAGAAGCCCAAAGTTATGATCGATGTCCTATTTCATTTGATCTACTTCAAGCTGGAAATTTGTACGCTTCCATATTTTTTACAAATTATCAGCATTTGAAGTTTCGGTTGATTACAATCGTTATGGGAATTAAACAGTTAATTGTTTTGTGCAAAAATTGAATATTCTTCATAATCTTCCCATGTCAGCAAGACGATGAACTATGAAAAATGCTGAATTTTATGATCAATAAGTTAAAGGAACAGATAACCAAACCATTTTTTTTTTCGAACTTTGCGACCTTATCTATCTCCCTTTCATTTGCGACCTTATCCATATCTCTTTTTTTTGCGAAACGTGCGACCTTATCCACAATCTTTCAAACATGTTACTAGTAGCTCCTTTAATATTTAATAATTTTAACACTTTGTTATAGAATGATTTTTTAAGAACCTCATAATACGCTTTGGCTTTCGAAATGACCTAATGATTTGATCCAAATCTTTTCCCTGGAGTGTTCTTTTCAGATTTGCAAACTGTAACAATCGCTGAACGCAAGATCTGGAAAATACATTGGGTGAGACACCAATTTGAACATGTTGTAGTCATTGACTTATGAAACTTTATTGAAATAGAACGAGTCTAATCTTTCGTTTTTTACTGCACTTTAAGTCTTGCAAATATCATCTTAAATATATGGCCATGGCTCTGAAAAACTGGTTTCGCTTACCAACGTAAATCAAATTTTTTACTTAAATGTCCCTGAAGTTATTCTAAATGCTCGATCTTCTCCAAACGAAAGCTAGAGTTATGAGCATTATTCGTTACGAAACAAATTAATTAAACTAGGTCTGCTTGCCAATGATTTTATTTCTCTGCCAATATCATATCATATTTAAATTAAAATTCTTTCTTTAGTTATTCCCTAACAATTATATAAAGTAAAAGTTGTAATTATTGTCTTTGATGACCTGATGGACTTCCTAACCTATCACACCCTCATTCATAGTTCGCTTTTATCTTCAAATTGTTACTCCCTTCCTCTTCATCTGTTTTTTTTTTGAAGAAATAAGTACACGACCATTTACAAACATAAGAAAAAACTCTGTAAAAGAATATATATATATTCTGCAAACACATTGCATATGTACATGTATATAAGGATGTGCACGTTCACTATGTTTCCATGTAACCTTTTGAACCCTAAACATATTTCCTTTCGAAATCATCATTACGCTCTGCTTGCTGTAGTTTATGTAATCAACTGTTGCTGTTTGTTCTAACATTTTGCACGTTCAGTGATTGTAAGCTCTCTGAGAAAGGTGTAATTAAGAATTTTACGCACGTTTTGTGTATTTTAATTCGTTCTATTTTACTTTTACATGGGTTTATTAGAAGAAACGCTTTTGCTTAGGGCGTCTAAATGAATATAAATATATAAGCACACACACTCATGTAAAATATACGTATATATATATATATATATAAATATATAATAAATTAGTACACAAAAAAAAATGACAATGAAAAAATAAACAAAAATAAAAATACAAAAAATACAAAAGGACAAAAAGACCAAAAAAAGCTGTTATACTTAGCTTGGTTCTCATCCGCATAATCAAGCACTTTCACTGATTCACTTCTGAGATACTTCAGTCAAGAACATTTCTGTTATTTTCTAGACAATTAACGGATTGAAACGTACCAACGACAGCAACTGCAGCAATCTAATGTAATAGATACTAGGAGAATTGATTGTTATCTTGGGTTATAAGAAAAATACAAAAAAATAAAGAAGTAGCATAGAAAGCAACGTATGTTACCAGTTCCTACGCATCACAAAACAAATTTAACAAAAAGACTAAAAGCGACACGTTGCAGACCTCTTCGCAGATTAAAAAGTAGAATGGCTTAAAAACATAATGGAATGAAACCGTTAAATAAAACAAAAACAACCTACAGCAAATTGCAAGCAATAGAAAGACCAAGAGACTGCAACAGCGATAACTAAACTGTAATTTTGATGTCCATAAGCAAACAAAGTCATGTGAAGGTTGGCATGGCGTAAAGAAGTCAGTCATAATAAAAAACAATTGGAAATCGTTTGATTTCACAACAGTCACGATAGTTTGCCTGTAAAACGGGTATGATTACTTTGTCAGGGCGATAGCACTGAAAATACATATTCAACACGAATGATAACATTAAGAATATCATGGTTTAGAGAACACACATCACTAATTGCGAAAATTTATGCATTTGATACAGCCAAAATACACGATATCGTCGTATAGACCATTTGCACTCAGTCGACTATATGAACTTTTCATTCTGGTTAGAGATTGCTTTAATCACGTAATTATTCTCACTGTAAATATTTATCTTATATGCGTTGCGGTTCTTCTCGTAATAAAGTTCGGCATCAAGAGTAAATGTTTACTACAGATAATAATGTCAAGCGTAGCGTAGAGAAATCTACACGTTTGATGCAATTAAAAATGACGATATCGGTGTACGGTTCATTTGTAATCAATTATCCGTGTATTGTACTTTGGGTTTTGTTCGAAATTTGTTCTTTTGTTTCATTGCTGTAGTTGGTAAATGAATATTTTTTTACCTCTTAGCAGATTTGATATTTTCGATAATAGAGTTTCATTTTAAAAAGCGTAGTCTTTATTACGGGAGGTTCATCATTTAACTTGCGCCAGTTTTAAAAATTGATACTACCCTTTTGAAATGTGATTCATGATAGTCGGTTTCATTAACACCATGTAACAATATCGCTAGCTTTCCAATAGAGTACTCGAAAAGTGCCCATGTAATGAGAGAGTCGTAAAAAATGAGAGATAAATTGACATTTGTTTGTTTTGTACAAACTAATCACACATATGTTTTTATACATAAATATATTTTATTTCTTATATATATAGACATATTACAAATAACAAGGCGCACAAATTTTAATTGCAAAGGTTGTACAATAGATTTAGGTTTAGGTGTGTTTCCCTTTCACAGCTGTTTTGTTGTTACAAATACAACATTGAAAGGGGTTGTGGTGGTAATTTTTCTTGATTTATACTCAATATTAATGCAAATTTGTTGTAACTGATACCTACATTAGTGTCAACGAATATGACGTAAAGAGAAAGCGCAAAGGGGGAAAATCAGCCACTAAATTTTATTACATGATGGTGTTTTATCAGTTTCTACGTTACATCACCTGAAAACTCGTAACAAAAACGTTACGCGATTACCTCCAGATCGCTATGAATGCGATCATCATAGCGATTGGCAACGCCAATCTTTCGGAAATAGTAGAAAATCGTCTAATGGCAACCGGTTAATTTTCGAGGTAAGCTGTTACGCAAACGCTTCGGCCAAATCCGAGTGAGTATCAAACATAGAAATCTAGCCAATTGCTAGCTTATCAGTTCAGGATTTCAGAGTTACTGGCAGGTAGGGTACTGGAAGTTACGCAACGTGTTATGTAAGAGTTGCTGGAAACCATGATATTGTGAAACCGAGGGACTAGCTCAAGAAATAGAGATTTTTAATTTGTAAATTTATGATTGGAGGATATGAATTGGACGGATTATATTAATCGAAGTAAAGCAAAGGTTTTGATGAAACCGAAATAAGACAGAGGTAAGACCGAATATTTCTCTCAGATTCTTGGTCATCGGCTGCTAACAGGCAACCAAATTTTCCGAAAAAAAAACTGTAATCCTTGCAACATAAACAAGTAAGGAAATTAGCAAAAAACCAAAAAAAAAAGAAAAACCAAATTTTAATAGCTGGGCGTGGCAAATTTTTTCTACTTTCATGAAACGCTGTGGATGCCTTTAAAGGGCACTGAGAGAAATATCCAGAAAACAGACGTGCGATTGATTTGGGACGTCTTCGATAACATCGTACATGAGAGAACTTCCAATATTTCTCTCAATTTTGTGACCGATATCTACATTTCTGCGGCCAAGAGAATGTTTATCACAAACATTACGCAGATTGGCAGAAATGTGTGACCTTTGACCAAATTGGACCATTTTCAATACAAACCTGTGCGCAAGAACTTCCATGTCTCTGTCAAATTTGAGAATGTTTACCACAGACATTAAATAGACGGACGGACGGACAAGCTTAAATCGATTCTAGATTTGAAGCTAATCAAGAATATATATACTTTTTTGGGTTTTCGTATTAAAATATTTATAAATGTATGCAATAATTATCGTATCAAGAAAACCATGCAGTCAGATAAACCTGTTTGAAAAATAACTGATAACGAACAATGTCGACCGTTTAATATTCTAATACAGTTCCTCGTTTTCGTGATAACATATTATAACATACCAAAAATTACATCTCATTTTTCATGAAGGCATATTTTCAGTGGAGTCCTTATATGGGGTGGAAACGAATCAAATCATGTTTGCCAACCATTCATTCTTATCACAAATTATTATTATGGACCAATTTTAACCATGAAATGTTAAAAATAAGTTCTTCTCGCCTTACGAAGATTTATTTCTCCTAGGAACGGTCTCATTGTGCAATCCAGTTAATTTCCAATAGAGTTCATCTTTGGGCTAAAATAGGCCAATGGATTAAACTTCGCCAAACTATTTCAAAATTTGCTACCTCCAGATGCCTGACAGATATCAGACAAAAAGTCGGATAGATAAACCGACTTACGTACGAGCAGCCAGTCAATTCCGTTTTTTTTTGCCGTCTGCTGACAATATTAGCCGCTTTTTCTTCTTTTCGCCGACCGCTTAAGGGATCAGGCAAATTATAAAAGGGTTTCACAACCGCGTTCTTAAAAAAAATTGGTTTCTTCATCCATTTGATTCATTAGTGAGTGGCCCACGAAAAGAAATCATAAACCATGGTAAAGAGGTAATTAAATTAAAGGAAATAATAAAAAGGATAATAAAAAATAATCATATGAATTTGTGAGCTACACAAGCTAAACCAATAACATGTTCTAAGAATAAATATAAAAAATAAATTCTAGTTTGATGCGGTTCTATTAAGAAGATAATTTAAGGTGTAATTCTCGCAGGAGCAGTACTAGACATTCATTTTCTGTTTTTAATTTAATTTTTATAATTATTTTGTTAGTTTTGTGATATCTCCTGGTTACAGAATATATAATAGCCAAACACAAGCCAGTGGGAAGATAGCCAAAAGCTAAGCTATCCTCAGTACACTAAGTTCTGATCAACAAATTTTCGTTTCCTTTGAAAATAGAGTTCTCAAATGATCTTTAATTGTACGAAATTTTGGTTGCTATCATTTATATTTCTAACCTTATCGGTATAAATATTTAATTTGGAAAATTTTCTATTTAACGACCTTTTAGTAGATTTTTAGTATCAACAAAAGTATCTGGCTAAATGTATTTGAAATTTTGAAACTTTCTGTCATAACAAATTCATTTAAGAATTAAAACATTTCAGTTCGATAAAATTTTTACAAACAAAACATTCAAATTTTAAGTAATTTCCTTTGAATGTGAAAAGCAATTGATACACTTTAGCTAAAATAATTGAAAAAGAAGAGAAAGAAGAAAACCTTTATACTCAATTTATTTGGGAACGCGTGTATGCGATGGTGTGTGTGCGCATGCTATTCACATTAAATAACCTGAAAACACAGTTGAATTGCAATGACAGTTCGTTGTCAGTGTGCATCCATTAAAGTGTAATCAACTTTTTAAAAATTCTTAATATAATTTTATAATTTTGCAAAGCGAACACAAAGGGAGGAAATGAAAATGACAAAAAGAAGAAGAAGCAAAGAGGTAGAAAGAGAGAAACAGTACATCTAGTTTCTTATTGATGCCAAGTACGATGATGTTGTTGACAATAATGATGATTGCAATGTTTTTGCAAAGAAAAAATAAAAAAAAAATAACGAAAATGAAGAACTTTTACTTTACTTTGCACTACAGTACTTGTATAAAACTTTAGGTTCATGTTCAATGCTGATGATAACTATCAACGTCGTTTTACTTTCGGTCGTCGCATTTCAATAAGTTATCAAAGAACTTTTGTATTTTATATTCATTTATATCCTAAGAACCAGTGCTAGCAGTTGCGGAAACTCATTGACAGTGCAGTTCGATAGCAGCAGACTGTACACTATACCGTATTTGTACACCTAATTTAATTGCAATAATAGATTCAGTATGGTTTTCAACTTGTGCCTTTGTATGTAAACAAACTTTTCCCCAGTAATCAATATATTCTTTCTACTGTTTTCTTTTTTCCTTTTTTTCTGTTGGTTCGTTCGATTTCATTTTTCCTTTTATTGTGCTATCTGTTACTCTTCGTGGGGCATGCAATTGCAATGGTAGACAGGATACAGTAGCAGGAAACAAAACTCAGGCAACTTTACCTGGCAGGTATATAAAGTTTTTTGATTTATTTCTCTTAATTTGTTTTACTGATTTGTGATACTTTTCGATTGTTTTCGATTTTATTTACATCGAGTTGCTTTCTAGGGCTTCCTTTTTATGTGTGGAATTTTATACAATTTTTGCTTCTTTAATATACTCGACTATAGAAGACTGGATGGGCTGTGGTACTCTAACTTGCTGTTTGATTTGTTTCCTAACTTTTTAAAATTTTTGATTGGTTTTGTTAAAGTTAGTATAAAAAATTTTTATATGGTTCTAACGCAAACACGCCCAATGTGATTAAAAACTAGAGATAAACCCTTAAGTACGTTTTAAATGAACTGCAATATTTTTCTGCACACGAAACAAACACATTTCTACAATAATTTTAATTCAAGAATTTAATTTTTTTTTTGAATATATTATGAGCTGAATTAAGTACATTCTTGTGTTTTAATTAATCGATATTTATACATATCTTTAGGACGAATATATGTACCTATTATGAATTTCTTACGTTAAAAAAACTTTTTTTTTAATACAAAATTTATAGGTCATTTCGACTATGCTTGCAAAAAATATTTTTCTTGCTGTTTTCCTATTTTCTACTTTGACTGACATCTTTTATTGTCTTTGCATCTTTTTCAATGTGATTTGTAGCCATTAAGTATTGTTGAGTATAGAGTATTAATATGATCTAAATTTCAGCGTTTTATATCAACAAGACGGGTGGATGGACGGATAGACAGCAAAATATAATATACATCTTGACATTGGAAATGCATGATCATGATTGAGAAAAACAATTATTATGCGCACGATTTGGGATTGAAATTTGATCAAGAGGCAGATAGACTCAGGCGTTATAAGACTGCAGAATTATGTCGCCCTAATGCAAAAGAAAGATGCACAGTATGTTTGCACAGTGCTCAGGAGTAAGTCACCGAGTATGTTTGAGAGAGAGAGAGAGAGAGAGAGAGAGAGAGAGAGAGAGAGAGAGAGAGAGAGGGCGTATTGTCGTATCACTTTAGTTTGTCCATAATTACAATAATTATCATGAGCAAGTGTTGAGAGCTACACCGCTTCTCAAAGATTTATGTTAAATATTTCTTTTAAGTTCTCTTAAGTATTAATGGAATTTTGTACCGTTTCGAGATAGTCGAGGAATATTACATCATGCGCATCTTAAAATATGGGCGTCATAATCTTCTCAGGTAACTTTTGCATCTGTGATTGCTTTGGACGGCTTTCGGCGGTTGCTGTCCATTCGGCGGACTGTCTATTTGACTTTGAAGTGAAATGACGAATCTACGTTTCATTCATTGTCACATGCCTTAAGAAGAAATCAATTTTATTTCGCTTAAGCAGGTCCAAACAACGTTTTGGTCAAAAATGAGCAGAGGCTGCACCCAATTCAAACAAAGCTTTCTCATGCAAAGTTGTAAATACATTGCCTGCTAATATCATTAAAGTGCCAATTATCTCATGCAGTTTCACTTTCCGATCTTTAAAAACGGCTTAATGCATTGTTTTAATGTTTGCTGAAACAACTGCCGAATTCGGTTGATTAGAGCGGTCAGCATTATTCGTGTGTGGGTTATCTCATTAAAAGTTAGCAAACCATCGAGAAATTGTTATTTTCGAAGAAAAAGAGTTGCCATAACAGTTTTGAAATTCCGATTTTTTCCATTATTTTGGGAATTACAAAAGAACTCTCATTAAAACCGTTGTAACTTGTAAACCAATGACCAAGATGCCAGGAAATTCCAAAACATTACGTTTGAAGTTTAGTACTATCTAAACACTATATGGATTCATCAAGAGCGGCGACATCTACTTGTCATTCTGCGAACTTATTGAGCGATGTGTTATATATATGTATATATACATATACGTAAAAGGGGCGTAAGCTTTACATAGATTAAGCACGAATTATCAAATGTTTCTAAGTTAATCTAAATCTTAAGAGTATCAAGAATGAATAAAGAAATGAATGTTGGCTGAGATACAACAAAAAAAAAAAGTAGATAATCTAGGGATTTAAGGCCTTCGAATTTGTAAGCATTTTCGGCATTTTCTTATACGTTCTACTTGGTCGGATTTATTTTATTTTGAAGAGTCGCTGTTGAAGTTAAAATAAAAATAAAATAAAAAGCGAATTTAAATTTGTTGTAGAACTTGAGATTATTTCAATCAAATTAAAATCGTTCTTTTCCATATTCGATATTTTTGTTTAATTTAGTTTAATTGATATCTGATTCGGAGTGTTACACTGCTTATGCCAATGAAAAGGTTGATTGAGGCTGAATGAAGCATAATACGGTTTCAATTTATCAACGAATCCACACATTGTTATGAACTGTAGAGGCATTAAGACTATTTGCTGTAGAGAAATTGCTAAAAATCTATTTTACCTTTGTGTTGTGTATTGAATTTAATTTAAGATATCTTTGAATTAATAGTCTTCATAAAATAATTGCATAAATCTGTAATTTAATATTTTATTTTAATGAAATTTCTTTCGTATCTATGCATGCATAAGAACACAAGTACAAACAACAATGGTAGCAGAGACAACAATAACAGCAACAAGAACACATACAATAAATGGTATTATGTGCTGATAGAAAATTTCATTAGAAAAGAAAAATATGATATTTTTGCTTATCTTTTTTTTGTTTTTTTTTGCCTTCTTGTCGTTGTACTTGTTGTTATTATTATTGTCTTGGTTGTTGTCATTGTTGTTGTGCTTGTGTTCTATGAGTTTCTTTTGAAGTGAAATTAATAATGGCTTTCATTTGTTTATCTGTTTGTTTGCTTTCATTTTTTTACTCACATTTTCCTCAGTTTCTACTTTGTTTACGTAAGTATTTACGGTTAGAAGATGAGGAGGAGGTCAGTGTGTTGATGATGAATGTAAGCAAAGGAGATGTACTACGTTTTAGAGAGTCTTTCCTGATATTCATTTAGTGCAGAAAGTTAACATTTGTTTCTCGGTATTGTCCGTTGGTTTGTTTATGTGTGTAGTACTTTTCACGCTTTACTCGTAGACTGTAAATTCAAAACTTCATTTATTGCTGGCGTGTTGACTCAAAAGCTATCAAAGGAAATCACTTTGTGCAGTTATATATATATATATATATATATATATATATATATAGAATGGCTTGTGTCGCTTGTGTGCGAATACTTGTAAGCGCCTCCATTTGTACTTGACATGACAGTCGTCAGCCTACTTTCTATCGCTTCTGTTGTTCTATAAACATAAGATATTTTGAGTACTTTCAAAAGACATACACAAGTATCGTCGGCAGATAATAATATTCGTTTATTCTGTTAAGTTTCGAACATACACACACACACCCCGCAGACAAAAGCGTACATATATACGGAGTAAGACTTAAGAGGCAACACAGTAAGTGATGGTATAGCAAATGTGTAATTCATTGAGTGTTTGCTTGGATGAGTGTTTTCGAATGTAGTGGTAAATGTGGTCTCGGTTTTCTGCATTTAGACAAAAACAAATAACCGACTAACTGTTACCTCGTAGTCGTCATCACTACAAGCTGAAGCCCTGTTTCATAGACGGTAGCAACTAACCGGTAGCAAGAAACAACTTTTAATAATGAACGTTTACCTTTAAACTCAATCAAAGCATTTATGAACACAAAAATATATGCCTACTTATTATGCATATGCATGTATGTGCAAATGCTTTTACATGTTACTGCATAGTTAATAACATTTAGAAAATTGTCAGCCTTTTTGGCATGTGAAGACGGCGGAGACGATAATGATGATGATTACAAGGCATTCATAGAAAGCTAAGTAATGCGGTTGTTGTTTAGAGATGCTTTGTTAATAATAGTTAGTTAGTTAGGTGGGCGGGTGGAAGAATGAGGTAATGAGACTAGAAAATGTGAAAGGATAACTCATCCTTCGTTTAATGCGCTATTTGATTAGGTCAAACAATAAGTATCAAATACTCACTGTTGGATATTTTAAGTAAACTGCACACTCATATACACATATACACGCGCACATACAAACATACTACCATACACGCACACAAACGGAAACTTAGCACAAAACCTGACCCGTATTTATTTTGTGCCTTTTCCTATATACTTCCGCAGCTTACATCGCCATACACTTTACTGCACGTTTTACTTGTGGATCATCATCGTTTCGTATACTGGTACGTCAGTTGATTGTTCCATCTAGACTTACATTTTCTGATTGCTATTACTGCTATGTTTGTATATGATTCTTGGTAATGATGATGGTGTTGTTGTTATGGCATCTTTTCTACTAAAATGACAGGATGACACAACAGTAACACTATATGTTTTTGTTGTTGTCATTAGCGTTCTCATGCATGTTAAAGGAAATTATTCATTTTCTGGAATTCTTTTACATAAAAATGAGTGAGCGACCGTTTCTTCTTCCATGTTCTCCGTCTATAGGGTTGTTAATGCTTTTTGCTTTTTTTTCTTCCTCGGTTCTCCTTTCAATGGCATTCATTAGCGTTGTTGCTACAACAAGTACTTTGGTAACATGAGCAGAGGGAAACCCGAGTGAAGTCAGAGCGAAAATGGTTGGGCTCATAAAGTAGCAACAGCGAAGAGAGCGTGAGTGTATCCTGCCTTTGCAAAATGAACGGTATGTAAAAAGTACACAACTTACGCACATTAACATTCACTGATATTAAGTCATTCATCCATCCGTTCTATATATCTAAGTGCACACACGACCTAACATACACTTGCATACGCTATAATGTAAAAAAGATATTTTATAATTTTAGCTACTAACGAAGAATCATAAAATATACTAATTTTGCAATTTTGTTTGTAACTGAAATACATATTATCTTATATGAAGTTTAGCATACGTTATATGTTGCACATTAAGTGCAGGTATGTCAGGAATTTGTCCATAGACATCTTTTGTAAATCTAATTCTCATCCTCTGTCTGTAAGGTTTGCTGTCCATAATGATGGCAGACATATCTTTAATTGCCTAAGAAAACAGGAAGAAGATTATGTAACCTTTACTGCACCTATACCCGTCAACATCAACCCACAGGTCTAGTTCAGATAGATGGACCTACAGACTTATCTCAGAGGAAATAGTAGGAAGAAAAACCAGCCACTTTGACTTTTAGCTTACACAAGTTATGATTGTATACGGCTGTATCTGCATAAGATAGACGTAACAATGAATCATTTTGCCCAGAAGGTGTAGAACAACACGAAATTGTTGAACATATGATGATACAGCGTCCAAAATAAGCGACTGAAAGGGAAATAATAAATCAAACTACAGAAGAAACATTGACAAAGGAAAACTTGCAAAGGTCAGTGCCGCACCAATCAGAAAACTGGGGTTTAATGTTAGATGTAAGCGAAATAATAAAGAATAAATTCGGATCTGAAGAATTTTTATGAAGATTTAGGTAATAACAACTTGAATGATTTGAACTGAGGTTGAGATGCTTCTCTAAAGGTCATACTTAGTGAGAGCTCCGGGAAGATTACTGTAGCGGTTTAGTATTGTGCATCCGAGCAATTAAAAAGAACTTAAATTAATAAAATTAGAGCACCTTTATTGGGCGCGAGCAGATTTTAATTTATTTGGAAACCTTTTTGAGGCTTTTACTATTGCTTGATGTTACTTGAGCCATGATCAAGACATAAAGCTAATCTTAAGGCAAATACGAGAAGATGTATTAGATGTATTAGTAACAGCATCTGACTTAATTTAAGCTTTATTGCTTCCTTTCCAGCTAAGTAATCATATTTTTCATCCAAATTGAAGTTGTTTTTTCTGACAAAAGCGTAAGACTTCCTGCCGAAAGCATATGCTAGTTCGGGGAAATAGCGCAATTCTTTCGATAGACTGCCGATTCGTTTTTGGGACTTCACATGATAATATTTCGGAAATTTGCACAAATATTTCGAAAATATATTTTTGGTATATTCCCGGTTAATTCTTCACGTAATAACTCAAGGAATAATAGTATCTTGTAATTCCTTTTTGTTACAATCCTTTTAATATTTTGTGCGATCTAGTTATTTCTCTCAATAACTTAATCGCGATTTTCTTAGAGCAACTTAAAGCTTGGAGCTTGAAATTTACAGAGCTCAATAACTCAGTTCAAATCCCAGTCCTTTGACTTCAAATTTCATTTGTAGGTTCGTAATAGCCTTTCCTACTGAACTACGCACAATTTGTTTAATTATTTTATTTTAGGAATTTTATAGAATTGTTGACAAAAAATTTTTTCGAAATATGAAAACTGTTTTCTTTTTTATTAAAATCGCAGCAAGTTTTTTTTATATCGATATTTTCAAAAGCTTCTACTTGTGCCACTAAAGAATGCTCTCTAGAAGCTAATTTTTTGCTACAGGGACTGCGCCACCGTCAATTTCTTTTTTAAATAATCACCAGAGAAAATATTCTTAAAATCCTAACAAACAACGCGACCCAAAAATGTATTCCAATTATTAGCTTTTAAAGAAATAAATTCGAGAAAATGAATAAATTCGTGTTCGCAAGATAACATTCAAAAAGAAAAGTTTTCCAGATATTTCTCAAAGAATTTTAACTGTTTTTAAAATTAAAGCAAACGCATTCAAATGGAACAACAATTGCACATAAATTAGGTGAAAATGTGGTTGTTTTTAGTTAGAACATTTCTTTTTTGTTTTGTATAAATATTTAATGAATTTTGCCGCCATGCATAACCGCAGTTTCAAAACCACATATTATAGAGAAAAATCGATTTTACTAACAAAGCTAAACAAATGAAAAACAGTAAAAATAGAAAATAAAATGAATATTTACGCTCATGTAGCTGAAAATGAGTCCTCCATTAAAGCATGGCTGACTGGATTAATGCTTGTATGATAGTTGAGAAGAAACGAAAAGGTCAACGTAAAATATTTAAAAAAAAAAGTATTTTTTTTAAACGTAAAACGTTGGCACACATGTCCCCGAACGTTGATTGCTTTTAATAATTATTTTCATCGAAAATTTATGTACTGATTTCAAAGAAAAATTTCAATTTTTTTAATTTTTTGTTTCTCTTTTTTATCATTTTCTTGGAATCCTGATAGATAGAAAAATAATTACTACGTAGTTGCTATGGTATTCAAAAACAAATAGAAGATTAATATTTCATAAAAACACAGAAGAACGAAGTAGATTACATGTACTGTGCATACCGGTAACATTTACGCATTTTTAATAAGTGGTAGAGCAAGTATAATCTTCATTTGCTCTGTGCACACACACACACACACACACACATTTTTATCTACACCCTATATTCTTTAAAATTTTTTCGCTCTTATAAATCTTAATAAAGAAGAATTAAGACTAAAACATTGCATTTAAACTTAAGCTATTAAATCTCTTAAATACTTTGTATTTTTTTTTTTTTTAATTTTATCATGAATTTTTTTTTGTTTCAAAGTTTTATTCGAATTTTCCTACATTTTTGATGCATTATTTGCATTCTCGTGTTTTTAGTTAAATGTTTTTGTTTATTTTTACGAACTATAAGTTAAAAGTATTGTTTGAATTTTAGTTACTTACATATGCATAAGTAAGAATGCTTGTCAGCTTTTATATTCACATACCCATGCTTATGCTAAAATAGCTGCGTTTTAAGTTCTTACTCTTCGTTTTGTAGCTATCATCTGGGTAAAGCGTATACATACTTCCTAATAGTTCTAGGTTTCGTTCTATTAAAGAAGTTCACAAGGATGATACATTTTTGGTGATGAGTAGGCTACATTTAACATAATTCCAATAAGGATGTAACGAGTCCTGTGATAGGAACTTTTGTAGCAACTTAGTTATAAATAATTGTAAAAAAAAGGACATAATCGCACACTGTTTTTTGAAATGTTGTTGACTTAAGCTGACGTTCTCTCTCGCTCTTAAGCTTTTAAGAAAATTCATGAGCAGTTTGGAGGCGTATCACTTTAGGAACAACTTATTAAGAACAGTTAAAGCCTCTTCGAACACTATCAACAGCATTTAAACGATTTGAATTCATCGATGTTATGAGCACTGAACACAGCAGTCAATAAACAGACGTGTTTTCAGCTTATTTTAAACTGTGATCGATTTGGTCCATTTTCAGTGGCCGCGTACGTAAAAGAACATCCAGGTTTCTGTCAAATTTAAAGTCGATATCTTTGGTTTTGGTCAGAACAATGTGTACCACGGACTTTACACAGACGGAGAGACAGACATGCTTAAAACGGTTCTAAATTTGATGCTGATCAGGAATGTATATACTTTATGGCCTTTTCTTTTAGGCATTACAAACAAAAGGACAAATGAGTTCTCAACTTCGGCTGTGGATAGATTCAAGATCAAAATTTTCTCTAATAATACACACACACACATTGTGCCAAAGTATGCTTGTACTGCGCTTTTGTAAATATTGAAAATAATTGAAATTGCTTTAATTTAAATAATGAAAAAAAAGAACCAAATAAGGGAAAAATATTTCCTTGAAACTTCTCACACATTCTTTGAAATTTTTTGTATTGTTTAGTTATTTTCCTTTACATCATTTTCACATTTCTCCTCAATATATTGCTAATAAAATATCGGTTCGTAACCTTAAATCTTTTAAGAGTCAGTAGAATTTATGGTGCAAAATAAAATCATAAATAAAAAGCTTTCTATATTTTATACACATTTTTAAATAATTGCTAGAGCTCTGCAGTTCAACAACATAACCCTTTCGATGTTGTGGAAGAATTTAACAGTCATGGAATGAACCAAAAGTAAATTAATAGGTTAGAAAATGTAAACAAACAAATATATTTTTATATTAGTGTGTGCAATATTTTCGTATATTTTAAGTACTAATAAGAAATTTATATGCTATGCAAGCTCTTTCTTCCTCGTTGAAACTCTTTTTTTATGCACTCAATATATTGAAGCTTAGACGTTCATTAATTTATTCGAAATAGTTTTCGAGGATGTAAGAGTATGTTACATTTATTCAGATGTATGCAACATCCAAAAGGATGCCTAATAAACCCATCTACTCTTTAAAAACAATCGATTAAGTATAATTCAGTTTCTTGAATCAATTCAAACTTTAGTATTTTCATTCACGTTACGTTTGTATGCATGTTCGAAATATTCTCTTTGAATTGATACACTAACATGGTTGAGTCCCCAGAACGAAGGCTACAAATTTATAGATTGCTTCGAAGAATGTTTACGAAAACACAAAACGTTATTATACAAAATGTTGTTGTATGTACCAAAAAAAAAAAAAAGAAAGAATTAATTTTCGATATTTTTCTACAAAAATTGGTTAAGGATTTTGGCTTATTAAATAAATGTGGAAAATTTGGATAGAATCAATTTTGGAATCATATAAACGTTATTCCAAAAGAGAAGCCGTTATTTTATTTTCTACGGTTGGAATCATATAAAAAAATTAGTCCAGAATAGTGGTTTGGCATAAAAGTTACTGAGCTTAATTTGTATGGCAAAATTATAAACTAAAAAAAAAAAAATGTAATCTAAAAAAAATTAAACAAACCAATTCTGGATCACTTCAGTTCACGTATTGTGCCCGCTTCCATTAGTGTGCTATAAATTTTTATGTTCCAGTATTTTATAAAATTCCCTATTTTTCTTAAATTGTAGTTTTGATAAAAACATTTTGAAACTTTCAAATTGAATTTTTCAAAGCAATAATAATTTCTAAACGAATCCGCAAACGGACCTCTTTATCAAAGAAAATATAAACGCATTTTTCAACTTAACACGTTGCTGGTTTATAACTAAAAGATAACAAAAATGCTTCGCAAGCTCAAAGTGTAAATGGTTTCGTTATAAGGATTTTTATATTTAAAATGCTTCCAATGCTTGGCTCCATTAATAATATACATTTAATCGTTTAAAATGAGCATTTGACGAGTACCGGGATCAGAGCTAAGCCCAAAGTCCAACTGTTGGTAAATGTTTTGCTCTTGTAAAGGTTCAATTTTTGTTGCCTAACTATTGAATAATATTTTATACTATACTTAAACTCAGCTTGTGTTATATGGACAATAAGTATACAATTTTTATAGATTGCATATTATTAACTGAACATTAAAATCGTTTGAGAAGTTTGTGCTCATCACTTGTAATGTTCCGATTGAACATCTTAAGTTATGCGTATATAAAATTTCCCATATTCCGAACATATAGTTTTTCTTTTACTGTATATGTGCTTTATGTTATTATAAGTTTCTTTTTTTTATTATGAATACTAAAATTTGAATTTCTTTATTTCAATTTTTATTGCAATTTAAAAAAATACACCTTTGTGTGAAGAAGAGAAGATATTAAAAAAAGAGTGAAATTTAATAATATTTTATGGAAATGAAATCAATCATATTTCCTCAAATATTGACTATGATAGAGACTGATGATGACTGAAAGCTAACCAATCAAACATATATTCAATCAGCTAACCAACAGCAACAACCATTAAAGGCAGCCAGCCAATCGACAGATAGACGAACAGCCAGGCAAGGCAGTCAGCCAAGCAATCAGCTATTGCTCGTTTCTGTGTTCTTAACGTACTGAGACTACCACTTTAGACGCGTACATATACACGAAAGCCAGAGCTTGTATAGCTTACGTATATAATTTAAAAAATACATGTGTCCATATGTACATACATATATAAGGAATATTATTGAAAAAAAAAGTTATAATCAAATAAATTGCAAATTAAAGCGATATAAAAAGCGCTAATAATTTACAAAACCAACTGTAGTAATAATTGCCTCGAGCACAAACGGTGAATTAATACAGAAAATTAAAAAAAAACAACGATAACAACAATAACAGCAAATAAAGAGGCAGGAGAAACACCAATAAAATATATACACGTTTATATACATACATGTGTACATTAAAAGAAACAAAAAACAAGAAAGAGTCTACAGTCGATTTGCAACGAATTTTTGAAGCCTGTCAGACACCGCTAAAGCTTCATACCCAAAAACATGCTGCACACGTAAACTTTCTTTTATAATAAGTATTGCGCCTAAGTTTACTTTTTGCATATCATGTATGATATACGACCGATTATAGTTCTAGATGTGATTTAATAAGTAAATAAATACAAACATACAGATTATAGTTGGACTGAATTATTATTGTGTTTGGGAACGAATTATACAGATGAAATGAATTAAACTATGTAAAGTGTATGGTACATGTGTAAAAATTGTTGAAAGCAGTTAAGTTTGCAATTATAAGACTACTTTCATTTGTGAACAAATTCACTCACTAACTCTAATTCACTCTAACTCTTTTTTTCGTGATCTTCACGAACCTATAGGTCAGCCTAATCGATTTTCCAACTTCAGGTTTAATGAAAGGGAAGAGAAGAATTTAAGATCCGCTTACTTACACTAATATTAATATCTTAAGCAGAATTTGGAAATCGTTTTTTAATTTCAAAAAATGGAAGTCATAGCAAACATTTTAGAAACAATTCATATGCTCTAACAGAAAGTTTTCAAACCGTAGTAATTATTCCCAGGGGAAAACAAACGAACGAACGAACTTACAAGGAAAAAAAAACAAAAACTTTAAGCCAGAATTTCGATTTTCAATATATAGTTTGTATATCGAAGTTTCGAAATTTTAAAGTAGAAATAGACACATTTGGACGGGCAGGCATAGGAGGTGAATAAATAGAAGAACTTTGAGGCCAGTGTTAATATTTAAGACAAAGTTTAGAAATTTTCGACAAAGACCGACCGATATTCAAAACAGATAAGAAAGAAGGAAGAATTTCCGTGTTCAAGACAAAGTTTAAAGATATACAAGTTAATTTTTGATGAAAGATAGGGAGGAGGGTTAAAAAAGTATTAAGAAAATTTTAAGTAATCTAAAAAATAGTAAGCTTTTAAGGCGAGTCAAAATTTATTTATTCGTTTCAGTCTTGCATATCTTTGTCGTATCATCCTTAGATATGTCGTATACTAAAGCCATTTTTATTACTGAGCTCAATACTTTTTAAATAACCTAATAAGAGAATTTTACGAGCGATAAATCAGTAATAAGGCAATATAAAGGGACATCCCTTGCGTAGTTTAAGCGTTCTAATGAACCCAATGTACCCTCTACCATAGGTATAAAAAAGCGATCGCACATATAAACTCCAAATAAATGATGTAGCTCGTCATGTAAGGAGTTCGCCTCGCCTCACGTAAATGAGTGAGTGTACGTGTGAGTGAATGGGTGCGTGCGTGATTGTGGATAGAGATGAATGAATTTGTATATACAAGTGGGTAGGTCGATACAAATGTTTGTGTGTATACATAACGTATGAGCTTATATGTTTATCTGATGTTCAATGAACTTAATACAAATTGAAACAAATTGAAAATTTATTGATTTTGCGGTATATATGCTCATATTAAACCACAACCACCGCAATAAGTATTGTTCTTGTTGTTGATGTTGCTGTTACTGTAGTAGTTTCCAATATTACCAGCTAAAGAACTGAAAAAGAGTACGTTTGTACAGTAGCAGCAATGCTAGGATCAGCAGCAGCAGCAGCATTTGTGTGGCAGCAACAGTCATATAGTCACATAGAAATGAATACAGCAATAGCATCACCTACCAATCTTACGGAGACTGACAAGCCAGCAAATAGACACACCGAATTGAAAGGACAGACAGTTAACTTTACCATGGGATAGACAGATATATATATATATATATACATATATATATATACATATATATGTGTGTCTATATACATATGCATGTATATATACATATATACATGTGTACATATACATATACATGCATATAAGCATGTATGTTATATATATACCTATATATATGTATGTATGTATACAGCATGTACATAAGTATGAAAGCCAACGTCTGTTACCACTGATAATAACGAATTGTTGCTCAACTTTCCTCTTTTCCTATCTCTTTCTAGATGAGTAAGTATATGTGACTTCGTAAGCGCGTGTGTATGCACATTGATGAGGTGTATTAATGCTTAAGAATGTATTCGCTTGTGTCTGTAAACTGAATTTAAGGTTTTCTTTACTGCTCTTAAAAATCGAATGTAATTACTTCAGAGAAAAAACATAATGATAATAATATTAATCATATTAATTACTACAGATAGAAAAACTTTCTGCTCTCGTACAAAAAAGTAAGATATATATACAAAGAACATTAAATAGGCTTAATGAGCAAATTTTCATATCGTTAGGATGGGAGGATTGGTGGCTGAAATTGAAAATTTTATACTAAACTTTTCAAATGCTATCAGCAGCAAAGTTTTAGTTCGTTTACAAAGTAAAGATATTTAACAATGTTGCGCTATCTATTACATAAACTAAAAAATATTAAGCTTTTAAATGAACAAAATTTATATATTTCTTTTAGTTCTTTTGTTCAGCAGGGAATGTCAACATTAAGGAACAACTACCGCTTTTTCTTCACTAACGCTCAATACTTTTTGGCTAATCTAATATAAATAACAGTCATGTCTAGAGCTTAGCTTTTCATCAAAATCCGCTCTGCATCTCTTTTATCTTATTGCTAACCCTAATAGCCTCATAATATTTTATCATATTGTATACAGACGGTTTACTTTGGGAGACTGCTGTTCTTCTCAAACCCACTGCCGAAGATTAAGGGTACATACATTCCATGGTGTTGGCGGGATTCAGAAAATACTAAATAAAGTGTATGTATTCAAATATATATATATAAGTATCCATTCATCTGGCCGTCTGCATGTCTATTCTTCCTTCAAATCTTCAAATTTGGTGAAAACATTGGAAGGTTGTTTGAAAATGATCCAAATCGGTCACCTATGTCTTAAAAAGTAAATAAAAATACGTTTTTCTTTTGTTCTTTACTCACAAACTACAATAGATACAATGATAAAAATTTTGATGTATATTCCGTGATTACTCCTCTAGTGCCAGTAACATTGCCAGAATCTATCTAGTATGAGGAATCGAAATTCGATTTCGATGTTTGTATTTTTCGGGATTTTTTTAAATGTAAAAATGGCATGTATAAGATGTTCGACTACAACCGAATCTAATTTTCTTATCTGTTTTTTTCTCTGTTGCCTTCAAAATAATGAGTAAAAAAAATACACGAATTTTTTTCATTATGCCTTCGTTTGATGTGTGCTGATGATGCTGCGAAGTTGATGTTGTTGTTTTGCTGATGATGTAGCCTTAGTTACTGTCTAACAGAAATACAACGTACATCCGACACATACATTCATTTATGTTCACGTGTTATTGCTGCTAATGTTGTTGCTATTCTCGTTGCCATTGTTGTTGCATAACAAAAAGCCCATCCCAAAAAAAAAAAAAAAAAATCGGAAATTTCATATAAATGCATATGAGCTTACTCAACAGCAATGTGCTAAAAAATATTACATATTCTTCTTACAACTTTTCTGTATATGGACGATTTCTTATGAAACGGAAAAATTTAATTTTGTTTGACTTCCACAACATGTGTCTCTAAAACGAACACGTCAAACGAAATTATTCCTTCATCAACTAGATTTTATACGATAATCAGCATCATTAGCAAAAAATAAAGAACTCATTTATTTCACTATTGAAGTGTGTTTACGTCGCCTTATTTCTAATTTGTCTTTCCGAAAGAAAAAAAATGTAGTTTTTTTTTAGTTTATTGCACTTTTAACTTTATTTAATTCTGTTTAGAACAACCATTAGTTCATAAAATGATTTCCAAAGTAATCTTTGAGTAGACATTTAAAATCAAATCCGCTTTATGACTTTTACACACCTATAAAGACTAGTTTTCAGAAAAAGATGTGCCTGGTTTTGATAATCATGGACGTACCGAACTGTCAATATCAGGTTCAAGTCATCAAATATTGATGAAAATATATAATATTAAAAAGAAATTAAAACTTCATTATTGGTCAAGACAGATTGTTAAATTCTTTACATACGAGCGACTAGTTTAACGCGAACCATCTATGGGGAATATTCTGAGAAAAAGACCTGCGGTAATAAAATATTATAAATTAGACTCTGTCACCGTGTAAAGCCTTATATTTCATAAATTTAGAAAAGGATTCAAAAAAATACTATTAACGTTAAGAATAATGGTGAAGGTTTGTCAATTTCAATTGGTTCATTTTGAAAACTAAGTCGGGGAATTTTTCACTTAATATATTATGGTGTCATTGCAGAAAAGACATTTGAGTTTAGAAATTTCGAAATGAAGCTCTAGTTGAAAACTTTTACTTGCTAACCGTTAACGAGACTACCGGAAGGGCTATTGAGCTTTACATGACTATGAACAGAGATAAAAAAATTTGTAAGCATAAGTAAGATGAAGTCGGATGCAATTTTTAAAAAACATTTAACATTTAAACCAAGGAAAATTCTTTGGATAAAAAATTTTCACTATTGAAAATACTATACGCCAACAATGTCACAGGGGGCTTTAGAATAAATTAAATTATATTAGAAAATCTAAACGAAAATTATTGTAAGCGCTCAGAAACTACCGTCAATAAAGCACTCATAAATTAATTGAGATTCGTAGCAAAATAAGCAAAAATATCGTAAATTATCAAGTAGAAAGAAATCAAAGCAAATTAATTCAGTGTAAGCAGAAATATTGATGAGTATACGGAACTGAACAAATTTTCTTAGCGGGCAAAAGAATAAAAGTGAAGGAATTAAATTAAAGAATTTAAAAAATCTAAAGAAGTAATTAAAAGAGTATAAGCAGAAATACTGCAGAGAATTATATGAAATCAATACGGCCCGTAAGAGACCAACATAAAAGTATTAAATGAGCAAAAGTTATACGGAAAGATTTTTTAAGGAATATTATCATATCATTTTCAATGATCATCTTAAGAGAAGAGTGATGGGTTGATGCACAGACCTATGTCGCTGAGATATCAAATCAATATAACTCTTAAGAAAAGAGAATGAAATCGGTAGATAAAATTGATTACTTCGTATTTGTATTGATTTTAATTTGTAGTTCATCTGTATTTCTAAGAGATAAAAATAGTTGATAAATCTATAAATATATATATATATATATAAAGTTTTTATAAAAATTTTTGAATCAAATGCTTGTAAATTTCCATGATGTTACAAAGGAAAGACTGATATACGAACTAAGCATTTTTCCTCCTGCTTTTTGAATATCTTATCAATAAGCATATCCGTGTACACAACCGTGCACACATGTCGGTATACATTATATATTTTCCTCCTTTATAAATTGCCTTCATTGTTATGTCTTGGATATATGTATATATGTATGTACGTATATATATATATATATGCATGTGTTTGATATATGCATGTAAGAGATCTACCTATAAAATATATATATACGCATACGTATTCTGCGGTTTTGTTCTTTTCCCTTTCCTAACAATATGCTGCCAGAGCATTTACATACCACAAACAGGCACATATGTACACCCATACTACACGTGATAGTACTTTATAATCGCAATTGCATATTTGGCTAATGTTGCATGAATTATATGACATTTATATTAAGAAGCTGGCAACTTATACCCCATCTCTACGGAAACTCGTAGACAAGACATATATATATATATATTCATATATATTCATATGTATATATATACACTCATAAAATATATTACTGTGATATTTAATGATACTTCATTCCATGATATACGGAATGCGTACATAATCACATACACTTTCATGTGATTGCATTTTCCTTTAGATATATAAGAAATTATTATTTGCATTGTTTGCTCTTAAATTGAAGTGTGCGTGTGTGTAAGTGCAGTGCATAACTACTATCATAACAGTATTAATATATATATCAAAAATTTGAAAAATATATACTTTAAAGAAATGTACACCTGAACTACTGCATGCTGGATTATTTAGGGTTGACTAAGTGTCTGCCTGCCTGGCTGTCTAGTAGTATGTAACTGCTTTACTATAGTTTCTCTTGCCAATTTATAAAAGTCTATTGAAATTGCAATCATTTGTAATTCAACAAAAAATAAAAATGAAAAATTTGCAATAACATACACACACGCTCGTATTTGTACTTATAGCATATATCCATGCGTATATATATATATAGATAGATATACATATATGTGTATATGAAAGCTTGCGGACATAAAATAGTTTCACTTTATGTGCGAACACATATTTATCATGGATTTAATTTTCGTGTGCCTATGTTTACGTTTGCTTGCATATTCAGCAAAATAATTTTTCACCTGCTTGTGACATGTAACATTAGGTCATTAAAATTTTATTTATTTGTACTACGGCAAGGTAGTATAATAAAATTATTATTTTATTAGTAACACTTAACACTAACATGTTATCTCTTGTGGATCAATTTATTCAAATTTCCAATAAATGTTTGTAAATTTAGAAATAAAGTTCTACGAAATTTCATTAAAACTCCGATATTAAATAGATTTAAGTATTCCTCTTCAATGTTTATGTATATATAATCATCGATAAGAGACAGGCCAAGCACTTTGATTTTCCGAACACCAAGAAGTTGCGTAAGGTGCACATTTTCTGTGTTAAGTTATTTTCTTCACTACCAACTGTGCATATCACTGTTCGACCGTGCGTCCTTAATGTCCTCGATTTCAGTTTAGGGATTGATATCAATTTTGAAAGTTTGGCGTGTAACCCCTATTGACGAATCTACAAATTTTGAAATTTTTTTTGTCCTCTTTGTCTAACAACGTAATCTAAGTTGTGAGAGGCAGATTAGAGAATTGACCTAAATATTTATTAAGATTATATAGAAATGAAATGCAAAAGCAATCCCGTTTTATCAACTGACACGCCTTTAACCAACGAAAAACTTTACGCTTTTATATATTTAGTAGGCGAAAAGATGGTTATTCTAAGATTCGAACAAAGACTATAAAATTCGCTTTCCTTAAATTTGCACAAACATTTTACCAATTCATTCAATTTATACGATGAGTGTTTTTCTTGCCGATTTCAAATGTAAAAAAAGAAAACATTAAAAAAAACACATCAACTTAATCGTATACTTTTGTGATTTATTATAACAAATGATTATCCGGGCAACATATGAAATAAATGTCGGCAAGTATGTGTGCGTTGTTTGTTTGTAGGCGTATGCAAGCAATAATAATTAGAATTTCAAGCAATCCATCATTTAATAAACATAGAAAAACAAAAAAAAATTAACAATATGTACACAAATGTACCCAAGCGAATACAAACATATAACTAACTATTAATTAGACAAATCATTGCGTTTAGAATCGTTTGAGCATGAGTGTAAAAAAAGTATATATGAAAAATTTGTTCATTTATTAATCATCGAGAGATGGGAAAAATGAGAATTTAAAGAGATGTATAACTTAAATAAAAATTTAAACGTAAATTTCAACAAATTTAAGGACGACTTAATGGTCTTCAAACATGATTTTTAAAAAACTTTGTTTGATTACTTATTAATATGAACGTTTTGTTAAAATTAATCCTTCTTTTAGAGACATTGGTTCAGTACGTTATGGTATTGCCTCGTATTAATCGCTATTGGCTTTCTGGCGTGTCAAATATACCGCACATCATCTGAGATTATTCGTGCACCTATATATAATAGAGGGGGCGCCATGCACATAAGCTATGGAGTGTAGTGAATAAAGCGAAACGCTACTACATTTCAGTTCAGTGTTTCTTACCTCTCATTGATAGATTTTGTAACACATGACACGAGACAGTTGCCATTTTGAAAAGTCACTTTGTCGTTTTACTTTTAATTACAATTGTCAACTATGTTTCGTATGTAATATATATTTCTGGTAATCCATAATCTTACATCTCCAAATATATAGCATGAGTTTCGGGCCATAGGTACTTAGCTTTGATTACCTTCGGCGGTACTTGTTTTCGAATTAAGCTAGAAAAATAATATACTAAAGACCCTTCGCCCTTTCAAATTTTCATAATCAAATACAAGATCATTACCTAAATATGAAAATTCTAACGCCACAGTGCACAAAACCATTGGGCTATTTCAACTCTCTTAGAGAGTGCAATAATCCCCTATTAGATTTAGATATACATTATATTATATTATACGGTGATCCGCATCTATTCAAATTGAGTTTTAAATTCATCTTTGCTATAGATTGTAAGCCTTTGAATAAAAATATCGAATTCATTGAGCTCTAAAACCATTTTATGATGTATCAGTTTTTTATCTGGATCATATCATGAAAAAACTATGACTAAACTTGCTTCGTTTCACGGGTCTTAAGCTTCGACATTTAAGTTGTGACGATCTCCTCGTAAAAGCTTTGTTTTGGGTGTGAAAGGGCGAGGATAATGATGTAAACAGAACATACTACTTAATAACTTAGTTTTTTTTCGGCGTAGGTTAAAAGTTCTACGAATCATTTTTAAGAGCGTAAATTTCTTAGCTGTGAATCAGGGATCCGCTCAATTCTCTTTTATTACAAAACGTTATCAAAAAGTTTGCTAAGACTGTATATATATCGTCGCGTGCGCAGATCGAAACTTGATTGCCTCGCTACTCAAGACCAACGCTTTTAAGTCATTGCGAAGCATTGATATTTAATTTAGATATTATAAGCAGGCAAGTAGATACTTGTAAACGTCTTTTACTAACAATTGTGGGAAAAACTTCTTCTATTAAGAATGATGTCATGATACCGACTGTACAATGATATATAAATTGCGAAGTATTTCCACCGTACATAGCGTAGTGTAGAGCATCAGGTCAACTCAGAGCGTCAATGTTACGTTTTATATGAATTGTGGTTTTTAGTTTTATGGATGGGATGATAAAATTAATATGCTTTCACTTTATTTTTTGGGAGAAAGCCTTTGTTTAAAATATATATTAAGATTATAATAAACTTTTAAATGCTTTGCAAGAGAGAGCTTAGCACTCTATTGCATTGTATTATAATGTGGCAACTCCTAAACCATATCATTTGTAATCTCACGGAAGTTTACATAACCTTGTATAGTTCGAAAAACAATGGTTGAGCTACAATAATTCAAGACCGTAAACTGCTGTGGTTCAAGCGATCCAATACCCTTGACAGCTACATTGATAATTTATATTCTGTTTATATTCTGATTTTTCAGGGAAGGGTGTTTCGGGATTCTCAACAATAACAACAACAAAAACCAACGTGCGGAGAATTAAACGTAGAACTGATTTTTAGGCGCTAGAATATGCGACCACCAAGGCAGCTTGAAAAGCATTGAATTGGACTGCTATACGAGTTTGACCATATAGTTCTATGTCTGCCTACCACTTATTTGAAGGTAACTTATTGTAATTCCAACCAAGGCTTCGATATTCGCGACGACAACCAAAAATGGCCGCATTTGCAGTTAACCTCAAAAAAACAATTGTGCTTTTTTAGCGGAATTCATATTCTGCCAGGAAAAGGGGAGAAATGTGTATTACTGATGGTTAATATATTAAATAAAATATTTTTTACTATTTTCATCAAATAACTGTTTTTTCTACAAAAACACCAAATTTGAGTATATAAAAAAAAATTATTTAAATCAAATAACTATATCTAGAGAATGACATAACGTTTGCAGATTTTGCATCATTTTTAATAGGCTTGTTTATGTAAGATTCATAAGGACTTATCGACCTATGCTTCACTACAGCAATCGATTTAGAATCGATTCGATTCTGAATTTAAAAACTTCTATTCGGTTGGCGTCTGCTCCCGTATTTCTTGTTCAAATTAATTAACTATTTTAATTAAATTCGGTATAGTTAAACGTTTTTCATTTATTTTATTTATTTCAATCATTTACTTATCAACTAAGTGAGGACTCGACTACATTTACAGTCAAATTCCATAGCCTATATTATACAATCCATACAATTAATAATTTACGGTAAATCTAAACATATATTATTATTTAGATCAGGAAAAGCAATTAACAGAGATATCAGCCGTAATACAACTTACAAGATAAAATTTAAAATAATATTTTGATTGATTAATTAATTAAAAATCGATCCAAGTTGCCATCAGTACAAACTATCAACTGATTTATTGACAAAATTATATGTTTCAAATTCAAAATTAATTTAGTCTAAAATGGGACAGTGGCAAGTTCTGTACATTGAATAGCAAAGTTTTAATGATCTTTAGTGGATCCGAATTTGTAATAAGGTGATAAACTTAATTTAGGTTGCTACAAGCCACTCTAAACGGGTTATACTGCTCATAATTGTATTTTCAGTGGTTGAGCTTGACAAAAATGAAGTGCCTTGAGTGGCGTTTGGGAACGTTGAGACCTTTCTCCCCTAGTAATGTTGGCGAATCAGCAGTATCATTTATTAACTTTATTAAAAAGGTAACACCCAGAATAAATCTCCGTCTTTCAAATGATGGTAATGATATCAGTTGCAACTTATTCTCATACGTCGGCAGAGGAACAAGAGGATCCCAGCCCAAATTCCATAGCGCACACAATAAGAATTGTTTTTGAACAGATTAAATTGAGTCAATATTGGTCTAACTAAGAACGCTTATAGCCTTTTGGTGATGTAGGGATCCTTGAACTCCTTGGACAAAGGCTTTATAAAACCAAACACCGGCCTTGGATTTAATTAGGAGCGCCCCATATGCAGGTTAAAGCATAATTTTTGGTCAAATAGCTACCCCGAATCCATGTACGAGTCAACCTTTTCTAATTGGTGGAAATCAATGCAGTATACCGCATTAAATAACTTCCTCCTCTTTTGGTCCAAGGTCGAACTTTATTGAAAATAGATTGCATTGGGCAAGTTTCACGATCGCTCTCCGCAAAAAGCCAATGTAGATATTTACTATTTTTTATATTTCTCGACAAAAGGCAGTGAAATATAGTATTTGGATATAAATACTACATAGATAAATACTGAACAAATAATAAATAACGAATGAATGTACATATAAACCTTCGCTCTTTGAACAAACATTTCTCACATAAAAGTTCTCATAAAATGTAAGACATGATTTTTGATATCTTAGGACGAAGATAGGAGTAAATTGGTATCAGACTATTAGACTAATATTCGAGTTTGCCAGAATATAAAGCTTTAATTCGTTTTATGTTAAATTAACAGTTGGTATTCATTTACAAGCCATCGGTGCAAGCCCGCGAATTAATTAAGGAAAAAGGTATTATTTATACATAGATGATATATGATCGCTTTGCTTTTTATCTGTAGATACTAACAAATAATAAATATTTCTTCTTGTTTGATTAATTTATGGCAATTTGTAAATGATACGAACGTTGGCGAGAGAAAGACGTGCATTTTTTTTTAACAAGAAAAGTTCATTTTACAAAAACGGCAGACCCTCAAGTACAATTTGGTTTGATTACATGAAATTAAAGCATCTTTATGTGAAAGAAAAGTTAGTTTAATATGAAAAATTCGTTTACCTAATTAGTTGTGTTTTGGAAGGTTCTTTAAAATTAACAAAAAGCATTTATGCTTTACATGAATGTAAAATCGCTTTACATGCTTTCTCGTGGTAAAAAATTCTTAAAGCGAAACTTTGGGGTTTAACTCACAATTTTTGTGCTTAACTTTGTGATGAGTGAGTGTATGTGTGTGTGTGCTCAAGGTTAAGAAAACATTTAATTAAAATGATTCAAAGTCAAAAAGAAAATAATCAGTAAAAGCAAAGAGTGAAAGACGGCGGCATTTCCTTTTAAAAGAAATTTCAATAAAATTTCATTTTTGCTTACGTCTTAATATACAATCCTTCAACTATCCTTTTCTAACGTTTTCGTTTGTTCACCGTTTTTTTCCCTCTTCAGGTTTAAATGAATTCTTGATATCAAATGTTTGTTTTCTTTTTGAGCTGTGAATACAAATAGAAAATCTAAAAGCAACACAAACAAGCAGGCAAGCAAGGTTTAGAGTCTTTTCTGCGAATGTGTACAGTACTGTGCTTTATGTAGTGCATATAGATGAAGTGGTGGTAGTAGTAGTAGTAGTAGTAGCAGTAGGAATGTATTTAATTTAGAAACTTACACGTGCATACACATGCTAACATAAATACACACGCAAAACTCTTTGTATAAAAAGATTATTTGATTTAGTGTTTTGTACTTTTGTCACAGAGCACACACAGCTTCATCCTGTTACTACTCACAGCAGAGCAACAACCAGAGTTGATGCCTTCGTATTACTTTTGTCGCACTTTTGTTGTTGTTGTTGCTATTGTTCTTTTCTTATTTAACAATATTTGTACTACTGCCAACAAACAAAAGTTTATTTCCCAGTACAATACAGTTTGAATGTATTTTGTAAAGTTTATTTTTATGAAATGTTTTTGTTGTTGTTGTTATTATTATTATTATTATTCTTATTTTTATTTTCCTTTCTAATACAAAATAATGTTTATGTGGTGGATTTGCGTTGGCACAAGGATACGGGTTTTTTTTTTATTGAGAATGAGTGGATTTTCAGAATTTCTAGATGTACTCGTTGTCGGACACTTTAACATTTATTTTAATACAAAAGTCACACATGCAACTCAATCTTTTCTTTGGTTTTACGATATACATGAAGCACCTAGTTGTAGTTATTGTTGTTGTACTATTCAATATGTAGTTAAAATTCCAAATAAAAATACAGTTATACATAGACACTATATTTTATTGCGAGTCATTTTAGCACTTGGCAAATACACGCACGCATACATACATATTTACAAATGCAAAAAATAAAGTAAACTTTGTGTGGAGGGGAAATGCAATCATATTGTGTTACGGCAGAAGTGTATTAAAGAATTCCATTTGCATACGCCAGGCACACATAAACACACACACACACACAGCTATATATATATATATATATATACAAATGTAAGTATAGATATATATACATATGTATATATATATGTATATGTGTGTGTGTATGTACATATGTACTAGCAACGACGACAATAGAGCAATGTTGTCGCCTTTTGACTTAAAAATTATATATACTCATAGATGTGTGATTTACTCTCGGTACGTGTTATGGAGGATATAAAATATGTTGTGTGTGTGTTTGGCTGTGTTGTGTATTGCACAAATGTAAATGTAAGTGCTGTTGTATTGCGGCACAAGTGCATCAGGATGTCGTTTCATAAGAATGCTTAACTGTCTCTTGTAAGAGCAGCAGCAATAACAGCAGCAGTAACAGCAGCACATTTTATAATTTACATTTTACACTGTGTGTATGCAGTTGTTTTATTTATTTATTCTTTTATTTTATTTAAATTTTTTTATTTTTTTTTTTTTATTTTGATTTTTTTTTTCCATATTCTGCCTTTGCCGTAGTACTTACTCCATGCAGTCATACATTTACGTACGTACGCGTACATACTTGAATTTTGTATTTGAAGTAGTGTTGAATAAACAAGTTTTCAATAAACAATGTTTGCATTAAGAATGAAATAAGTACTTAAAATTCCAAAGCAATCCTTCTGCTTTGGTAGGATTGCTTTATGCCATACGGATATTAGTTGCTGATGCTGATGTTGATGATATGCAAATAACTTATTTGCCGTGCAGGTGCAGGCATGTGTTTCTGGAAGTAGATGCAACACACGCAATTATATATATATATATATATATATATATATATATATATATTTATACATACATATACTTAATAACATTTGCATTTGTGTACTAGGATACTTCCTTGAGTTTCTAAATGGGAATGTGTTTGTCCACCAGCATAAATTTATTAAAGATGAGATTTACTTATTATCTAAAGCGTATGGAATTTGAAATTTATTTATATTTTTATTAACTCAACCAAAGAGTATTAATATTGTGTAGTACGATATTCCAAGAACGTAACTAGATGCTTTATGGCAGGCTAAGATAGTGCACATACTGACTTAGGCTCAATGTGGGCTGTTGCGATGGTTTGCCACATAAAAGAAAGATGCAGTTGCGTGCGTGCAATAAATAAGTGCTTAGAAGTAGAAAGAAAAGTCTTCAAGGAAAGGAACACTAATAAGAAAATCGACATCCACATTGGAGTTGGTGTTGAGTACTCGTCATTTTAAAGAATGTTCTCTGAATCTCTGGGAAACATATGGAAAAATGTACTTAATTTATTTTTCATGATTTTAATTTTTCCATTTATCCTACGGTTAACAAACTTGTGATGTGCCATAACTTAAGACGATCAAGACTCCTGCTTACTATTACTTCCTCGGTTACTGATACAAATTTTTTGATATACTAGACGTTAGAAAATCTTTGCAGCTGAACAATGAAATAATATGGATTAACGAATGCGAATTTAAACACATCTTGGTTAGTCGAATTACACATATCTCGTCAGGAAAATTAATCCCTTTTTAAGAAAATTTGTAAGAAAATTGAAAAAATTTGCTTTTCTTTAAGTGTGAGTAGTTTGTAGCATATACAAAGAACTTTAAAATATTTTTATAAATTAAATAAAAAATCATAAAATAGAAACTATTTCAAAGATATGAAAATTCTTTAGACATAGATAGAGACCAAAAGCCGTACCACCTGGAAAGTAATTAAGCTGATCTGTATTACAACAGTTAAAAACGGGCTGATTTTCCCTTTCAGTGTTTGCTTCCAGTTGTTTGTTACCACTACACATCCAAGACTCACACTTTAGATTAAATTTTGATAAATCTCTTTCGGTGCTGAATGCCAGGATAACTTGAATTTTTTCCCAAAATCATATTTTTAAATTTTTTGCTTAACCTTTAATTTAGTTAAGCATTATGACGGGCTATCTCGTGGCAGATAGCGATGTTGTTCCATTCAATTGCCCTCTTTGATAGTTTTCATGACCAATTTACAGAGATTAGAGAGTTGCCTTAAAAGATCATGGAAAGAAAGAAAAAAGATAATGTGAGCACTCTAGTGAGGGAGAGAAGAAGAAGAAGAAAAGATAGTTTTTCTGTTTTCTGTGGTTGGTGCGGTACGTGGGTGAAGTTTGCTTGCGGTTTACCAGTAACGTTGCACTGCTCTTTAAATTAAGAGAAGTTATCTTACGTCTGAAGCAAATATAAAATAAAAACTCATCTTCTGTTGTGTATTAAAACAGTTGAATGCAAAATTATATCTTTAAGAGTAAAGATCATACAAAATGAAGATTGAAAAATAATGCATGAATGCTTGCTACCGTTCTAATTACCTACGGTTTGCTATGGACTAAAGTAAAAAGATAATATTTGCTAAAACAGAATCAACCATTTGTGACATCTACTAAACGCTGCGAGAAAAAAAGAAAAGCACAACAATATGACCCTCACTTGTTGGACGATTTAAAAAGAAAAATTGTATTAAAGTACACAGTAAATAAATAGACGATAGTTCATATTTGTCTAATATAAAAGAAAAATTACTTTGCAAAACAAAATATAACAAAGATTTAATTTCCATGAAAAAGAAAAGTATGAAAAGAAAAAAGGAAAAGTTAAATCCATCTGATAGAAGCTGCCTAAACAGAACCTATCACCATACTCATCTGAAACTTGCTATTCGTTCGTGTTGACGTGTACTTTGCTTTATTTTTTTTAATAGTTGCTATCTTTGCCATTTGTTGTCAAAGAAAAAGGAAATTACATGTCAGTGAGTTTAAAGTACGGAACATATTCTTTGATGGCAAAAAGTAATTGAAAATTATTTAAAATTGAATACAACTTAAATATCAAAATACAGTGAAACGATTATAAAAAACGAGTATAGTTCGCAGTGATGTATTATCAAGTTGGCATACAAATGCACCAGAACAACAAATGTGAAGACATTGTATAATACTCGTTAAGAAAATATTCGATTTTTAAAATCAATTATTTTTAGCTCTTAATAATTACACACTCCGTACTCTTGATGATTCTTAAGAGATAAATATCAACAAAAGATGCTATTAAATTAACACATGTTTCTTAAGAAGTGTCTTTAGAATTAACATCTGTTAGATTTCCACGTACAGCTTGATGCTGTGTTAGAGCTGCCCTAGTAGCACTATCTGGAAATTTCAAAAATTTATTTAATTAAACTAAATTAAACAAAATTTCAATTAAAACAAAAGTTAATTTATTGTACCAATCAAACCGAACATATCTTACGGCACAATAGTAAATAAAAAATTTATTGTATCAATAATATAACTGACACGATAAATACAATCTATTAGTATTATTATTATTAGAATAATTAATCAGTAAATAACACTGTACTGTAGGTTTTAACAGATTTCTGCAGTCATACATTTACGCAAGTGTTGTAGAACTTCTTGACTTCACTAGCAAACTTATGCATATTAACAATTAATTTAATTAAATTCCAAATTTTTACAGTTTTAATAGAAAACAGACTTGAAGATTCAAAGTACTTTCCTGTAAAATTTTCATAATTACTAGCAAATCAATTACCTGCAACTCCAACTATAGCTTTTAGTGCCGTGGTGCCACATAAAATATATGTACTCAACAAAGGGTATTTAGGAAGGACATAAATTTCTAATCCCATAGCACAATCGTTGAGAAAATCGCCTCTTAATCGTCATTTTTTGCTTTCCATATCTAACTGTGCTCCCTTCCACCAAGAAAACAATATACGTCACAAATGGGCGCTGCCTTCTTTTAAAATCCATGCGTAATAAACATTTATATTATCGTTATCTACCTCCAAACCTTTCAGTATATCATGCGTATTTTTTGGTATCGGAAGAAAAGGCCAAGTACGGTGGTACATTTGGAAACAGACTGGGTACTAACATTGTCTCTGGATTATCTAAAGCTTCTCCACACTCTTGAAATTCGAAAAACAATTCCATACTTGGTATACAAAGTGCAAAAGTTCGTTATTTTGTAGTCGTATGAACGATAACTTTCTTCGTAATCAGACGATAAATCAGAACTCTCACTATCCCTTATGCCGAAGACTCAAATGAAAGTGAATGTTTAGCAATCCTTATCACTGTTGTCCAAATAATCATCGTCGTCGTCATCATCATTAGAGTCCGTGTTCTAATTAAAGATTCTTTTAATATCCGCATCTTTCAAGGGACTCATCGATTTAAGGACACGTATATTAATTTTTGTTCGACTGTCAACTTGTTGTTTGCTTTTCGAACGGCCCACATGCGAAATCGACGTCACAACATACATGGTACGCCACCAATGTCTTCATTATAATCTGCATCTTGACTAACGTCCTGACTGCGACTAATCGGAGTCTTATTGTATTGGGTGTCTGGTAAGCCACGCATCAGGACACCTGTGAGAAGAGCTGCACCGTCTAAAGGAACTCCATCCAAGTCTTCGTCTGCTTTCTCATCGCCCGATAATGGAGCTCCGTCCATTTCCTCTGCTTCTTTTACTTCTTCCGCTGGAGGAGACGCTACCTAGCTCTTAACATTCAATGTTATAAATGCAAATAGTGTTGCATACAACGGTTGTACGTTAAACAAGGCAAATATTAAGGCAATTTGCTTGTACACTTAGCCTACGGGGGTCACTGTACTTTTGATAACGTGCAATGAAAAAAGCGAAAACGGACAAATAGAGTGGGTGCCTTCATGAAAATTTTTTTACCTTTGCTTTGCCAAATTTCTTTTCCTTTGACATTTTTTCCATTTCAAACATCTCATCCCAAAATCTTCGTTTTCGTTTTTGACGTTTTGTACCGTTCTCAGCCGAACTATCACATTCAGATCACTCTGCGGTTTGTTGAGGCAGTTTGAGATCACAATATTATTTCCAAGTCTCACTTTTTTATTATAAAATAAGATTAAAAAGGGTTTTCATTTGACAATTTTGTTAAGACATTTTGCTTTGAATGCTTGTTTTTGGAACAAATTTACAAAATCCAGCACACTTTCACAGGCTTTAACGATCTCCCACGTGTTGTTTTGATGAAATGCACACTTCTCTTTTATTGTTTTATTGTTTGTAAGGTGCTGTTGGTGTTGGGTACCGACACCAAAATATTGATCTAGGTATACATCGCCTCTAATATTTTACAGAATTTAGCAAATTAAGTATTTACGCTGTGAAAATACATCGCCTTTCTTTTGAACATGATTTTTGTTGCTCAGAAGCTAAACAGCAAACTAATAGCGACTACAGTCTTCAATAGAAGCAATAAAACACGAAATTCTGTCGGAAAATTTCCATTCATGATATCACAATATAAGTACGCATCAAATCTAAACCATCATTTGATTACTCACCTGATTGGTTTTTAAATAGTTTTTGAGACATTTTACCAGTAAGATACACTTCACATTCTGCATCAATGCCACGTTTGTTTAATTTTACTTGTCTACGGCATCAAAATTTGGGTGATCTAACTTTCTATGCCAATCATGAATACATTCATTATGACAATTGCTTCATATGAGATTTGCGCCATTTGTCTTGCAGCTTAAATTATAAAGACCGTTTATCAAATCATCGTTTGCTGTAGTTGCGCCAATTTTGATTATTTTAGATAAATTTCTTTCAAAAATTAATGATTTTTCTTTTCATTGGCACCAGTTTGCTCTGAGACTAAATATTTCTTTAATTTGTCTTTTCCTTTTATTTCTTCAGTATTATTCGTAATCTTCACTTCTTTCTTTAATTTGATTCCCCTTTGCAACGCTAATTGTTCATATACGTTTTGATCCAAAGTTGTGAAGAATTTCTTTTTTCTTGATGGGTAAGGTATGCATTATTCTTTTTTTCAAAAAGACTTGTTAGTTAAGAAACATTTCCAAAAGAAGAGGGAATTAACTGTCAAGGAAAATTATACATTTTCTGTCTCCCTTAGCTGTTGCAAGGCACACAGCATGTTTTATGACAAGCAGTTCAATGAAAGACGAGGACATCTTCTAAAATTCTGACTTTGCAGAGAGCATCCTGACAACACCTCACCACCGAAAAGCTACATATATTTGCTTTAATGTCACTTGAATAAGTCTGGTTTCTTACTCTGTTAATTGCTCATGACTTGTAACGTATAAAATTTGTAATGAAGTGAACTCTATTTTTGAATAAAGAAACAAGAGTTACCAAGTTGCGATACAATTATAAAAATAAGTATCATGCAAATAGTAATTATACACAGTCTAGCAAATTATTTTCTGGATGTTAATCGTTGATTCATCACATATTACCAATGGAGAGCTAATACAGCTAAAATATCACGCATATAAGTTTAACAAATCAGTTAAAAATTGAAGATTTTTAAATAGGATTTAAAATCCTTGCTGAAGCAGTAATATTTACAAACCTGTGCTAAATTTAAAACGATTATAATGCTCTCTTTAAATGTCTATTAATTTAAAGCAAAATTGATATCAGTAGAAGAATTGCCAGATATAATTTTTAAGTTGGCGATTGCTGATTAGTCTTGGTGGAAGATAAACAAGACGTTGCTAAATGTTCTAAATTTTTATGAACGAGATAATTTGTTACTTTCAGTGGAAGAGTCTCTTGGAGTGTCTTCTTCTAACCGGTTTTACATGTGCTTAAATTCCATCGATTCCATCAATTTTTATTTCAATGCCTGAACAATGGATACGCGACCTATGAATCCGTTATATGAAAAATTTAAGCTTATAAAGTTTTTTTCTTTAAATATTTTCTTCTATCTGTTATATAATTTCATATTTTATGCCTATAATTCATCCTTTTGTGTAATTAAATAATTAAAAAAAGTAGTCAAAAAATAAAGTTGAAGTAATTAAAATAAAATTGACAAACTATGAGAAATTTAATGAAAAGAAACGGAGCAAAAGCTTTCTCTCTCTCTTTATGAATTATTTTTTAGTAAATTACGCAAAAAAAAAGAAGAAAAATACTTTTCCTATATAAAATATAACTGACGAGAACCTCATAATATTTATAAACTGTAATATAAACTCTCTTTGTGAGTTTACAATGAGTCGGCAAAATCAACTCAAACAAATAAAAAAAAATAAAAAAGCAGTAGAGAAAGTAAATGTATTCAGCCAGTCATTCAGTCATTCATTCTCATCTTTCCGATTGACTCACTTTTTGATTTGCACACAAAATTTTTGTTAATCTTTTTTTTTGAGGGTTACAAACTTTTTTCTTTTTTATATCTTCAAATTGCTCCCACCGAACGAGTTAAATCGTTTCAACTGGCACAACTAGTATTAGGAAAAAGGAAAATAAATGAAATGTGAAAATAAAAATGCAAAAAAGATGCACAAAAAAGAAACCAAAAAAGAAGAATTGTGAACGAACGAACACACACCAAATAATAAAAAATAAATAAATAAAAGTAATGTACTATTATTCGAGTTATTGTGTATGTAAGTATGTATGTGTGTATGTCTGTCTGTCTGATTGCGTCAATGTGGATGTGTATCGATTGAAAGGAGATCGCATGATTGATTTCACTGTGACTTCCTGTACCATACGTTTAAATCAAATCTGTACAATAACAAGCTAACTGGTACGAATAGATGATGGTACGGCTGACTGACCAACAGACACTCCATCTGTCCATCTATCTATTCAACTCACCATCATTTGTTTAGTTGACCGTCTCCTCTGCTAGTCAGACAGTTATCTAGACAACCAGACAATAAGTCAGCTTGCCACCTAGGCGAGCTCCAGTCAGTCAGTCAGTCAGTTTGGTCGAGTTGGTGTGGTTAAAATAAATCAAGTATTTCACATTTGTTTCGTTATCAGAATACATGACCAATATGCACTGCTCTAAGTGATGTGCAGTGAAATGCGAAATTGACTTATGTATGTATGAGAGTCAATGTGTGTGTAAGTTCGTGCACATATTTACATATTGTATATATATTGACGTTAGAGTTCATTTTTTTAATTTTTTTTTCGTGTTTTTGTCTTTATCAAAAATGAAAACATTATTTTTCCTCTCTTTCTTCAAAGTTCAAATAATATAAAAGGAATAGTAAAACATCAACCATATTATATAATTTTTATTTGCAAAAAATCATATCTCTTAATGCGAGCGAATGGATACGTAAGTGCAACCTTACCTTTTAGGAGATCAGCTTAAGTTTTTTAATTTGTTGGAATTCTGGTCAGAAAGTTACGTTTAGTCCTTTCCGATGTATTTTGCTATCATTAATTCTTAATTTAATCAACTCAAGTGTAATCTGATTTATACATTCCTATCAAAGGAGTCCCATTTGCGAATTTAATTAAATATTAGGACTACGGTTCCGCTTGCTAGTTCCGTTTGAGGGCAAAAAGCGATTATAACTATCTAGAACGGGAGAGAATTTTTAAGAAAACTCACTCTCCCAGCAGTCCTACTGTACGTCATTTTTGGATGGATTTAGTGGATTTCAATGGCTTAAAAATTTGTCTATATAACAAAATATCTATTGTGCTAAGAAATCGTAGCGAAATAAATGCAAATGTGTACCACTTCCAATTTCTTATAAGCAATAAGTGATAGACGATTTAGAATTTCTTGCTTTTCTGTAATTTCGAGGGACTTGTTATGGCTTTCCGCTGACAAAACGAAAGTAAAAGAGTTTTCCAGAAAGTTTTAATTCTATAGTGTTGAAAACTCTTTACAGTAGTGTACTTCTTGTTTTCTTATGTAGATTATCTTCAATAATATTCTCGACAAAGAAAAATAAGATGAAATGATCTTATTTTTCTTCTTGTCCTGTTGGTCTGCTCGGCAAGTACTAAAATGGATATGAATTTCAATATCAATTTGAATGTAAACATAAATATAAATATAAAGGTATAAATATAAGTATAAGTATAAATGTAAATATAAATATTAATTTGAATATGACTAATGATATGAAAAGATTAATATGAATTCTAAATGAATATAAGGATGTAAAAATTCATTATACAAAAAATTAGATGAATTCATATAGGTTTTCATTCATATAAGAGTTCAAATAATGTTCTCCCTGATTACATGCATATTTTCCATGACAATTCTGCATCATATTACGAATGCTTCTCATGCACTTTAATGTTTTCATTTTTCATTCTATTATGAATTTATTTTTGTTTTTGTTTACCACGTTGAGGTTTGAATAACTGTCGAAACAATATACTCAGATTACACATGTTATGTTAGTATTAGTTTTTATCATCGAAAGTAGTTCAACAAAATTTATAATTGGATACTAATGAATGGTTTCGATGAAACAGAGAGAGGGATTATGCATATTTTCTTAGAATTTTTAAAAAATATATTCCAAATTGAAATTGCATATGTTGCATATGGTTCCTTGGAAATTCGCCTTAAGCCGAGCAGTCGTTATAATCTGCTGTACTCTCTCCATTAAAATAATCTTTGCCGTTTGAATCATAAATACGTAACAACATATATATAAAATGTAATAATTTTATATGTATACAAAATAGAATAAAAGCACCCAGAAATGTGTGTTAACATGTGCACGTAGATGCCCGATTGTAAAATTTACGCTTACTAATGCATTATAAACAATTTGCATGTGTGGCAACAGAGACACGCAAACATGCTCTACCGCACAATATTCTGTGATGTTTTATGTGTATGCGGTATAATGATGTTGTAGTGTTCTGTTTTGTTTTTTAACTTATCATTGCAAAAAAGTTTAGATACATTTTTCGCAAAAAAACAAAAAGATATAAAAATAAAAATGAAAGCAGAACTATAGAGTATTAGTGTATATGAGTAGAGCATATATGTGCCGATGTACATGAAAGTGTGCAAGTATGTGTCTCGGTGCGTATGGGTGCTTATGCATATTTTATGTACTACTAAAGTTTGGCATTTCGTTTCTCTTCTATAGTGGATGGCTTTCTTTTTTCAATTTTTCCACTTTTTTGGTTTTTGTTTTCTGTTTTCCCTGAATGCCTCTCCAGAGTTTGCCCTAATAAAATACAAAACCACAAAGCACAAAACATAAAATATTATGCTGTCAGGAAAGTTGTTGCTGTGTTATTTTTTGTAGTTTTTTTATTTCGAGTTGTTTGGTGTTTTTTCTTCCTCCTTTCTTTTTTTTGCTCTATTTTGACGTATCTACCACGTTCGCATTCGCACAACACTATAAAATCTACTTAAAAGTGTTTAGTGTGTGTGTGTGAGCATGTCTGTATAAGGATGTTGATATGTTTATTTTCTTTACATTCCGTCCCTTCGATCGGGTGATCAAACACGCACATTATACGTGCATTAGTTAGTATTGGTGTCGTTTGTTAGCGTTGTTTGGTTTGGATGATATTGGTTGCTTGGCACAGTGGTTGAATTGATTGAAATTAAAGATGAAATAAAATGCTGATGAAATAACCCCTGGGGAGTATTTGTGTGATGGAGAATTGATAACGAACTACGTAACGCAAATAACTAAAAATAAATGTCTGCGTTGACGTCAAGGGGCAATGCTGCGTTGCTACGATGACGACGATGATGTTATCACTCTTGCCGACATATCGAAATCTATTCACAAATAAATTAAAACGCTCCAAGAGAATGTAAATATTGCAATCAAGTGGAAATTGGTTACAACAGCAATATAATGGAGCGGGAGAAATGTGAAGATGAGAAGGAGAAGAAGATGAACTAAATATACTAAAAGCTTAAAATAACACACCAACGTGACAATTGTATACAAATGATATATAAAGTTGCGTACACTTATGCTTCACTTGCCATTAGAATAATTCCTATGTTTAAAAAAAAAAAAGAAGGAAACTCATCTACTGAAAAAATAAATAACATCAACGATATTTTCAATCAACGGATAAGTTGATAGAATTGAACAAGAACCTCCAAAGTAAAAAAAAAAAATTAAACGAAATCTTTAAAATTCTAGTAAAGATTAATAAACACAAAAATAATTAATGCAGAGTCTGCCTATTGAATTATGAAACTAATGAAAATGAAAGAGTTTTTCATGAATACGAAGGTAGCAATTCGCTTACCTCTAGGATATACAGAATATTTAAAAAATCTCTTTTCTCATTTAAAATTTTGGATCTTCAAGACATTTTTCAATGCGATTACAATCAAACAAAATTCATTTCAAGTTAACATTCTTTTGACAGATTTCAAATAACTAATAGATTTGATATAACTAATCATACGATATTGATGAAAGCATTGGTTAATCCCGAAACATATCCATGCTAACACTGCTGTCGTCTTATTTACTCAACGGGAAAATGTTGTTAAATTTGTCAAAATTAAATAAATTTGTCAATTTTGTCAGTAGCCACATAAGGCTGCTCCTAATTTTAGTTAAGTTTTTCGATAGTTTCGTTTTTGTTGATGACTTAAAAGTTTTCACACAAATAGATAAACTGAATGATTACAAAAACTGGCAGCGAGACATACTGTCGCTAATAAATTGTTCTAATAAAACTAAACTTAATTTATATTTAAATTAGTGCGAAATTATCTTAGTAAGCAGGAAATTGTGAACAATCTTGTTTGATTATTTTTATAACTGCTAAAAAAGAAAAGGATTTCAATATTTCGATAAAGAATTTTGATATTAGGTTGACCGTATCATATTTTATTATAAACGAGTCTTATCCTTTGATGGCATTTTCAAATAAATTTTATAGGGATATAGGTATCACAATATGTACCCTAAAAATCCTTTTTAATAGCTCGATACGATCTCAAGTTGAATATGGGCCTTCAGTTTGGGAACTCCTTTATAAAAGCAAATTAAATCGAATTTAAAGAAAACAAAAAAGATTCACAAAAAATATGCCTTTAGAAAGCTAAACTATTGCAGCAATGTGCCTAATTACCACACAGGTTGTGATATAATTGATCCCAGTAAATTGTATAGTAAAAGAAAAATGCATAATTTAATGTTCATCGAGAATTTAATAAATAATCTAATCGTGACTCATCGTTCCCATCATCCCAAATATAATTACGTTATGAATGAATAAGTTATCAAATGTGTAAAAGTTTGTAAAAAAATTAGCACTTTTTTTTATACACAAATCAACTTTTATAAAATAATTATTAATTATTAGTTGTATAAATAGATTCATAGCATTTTTTTGATAAATTTAATTAAAACATACTTTTTAACAAACATAATAATTGAAATATTCACAATTAATATCTATGCTCTTTTGTCACTTAACGGATGTTCTTGGTATAGAAACTCGTTATAGATTTTGAGCTTTTTAAATATGACCGCATCAATCTGAACGGCTGGTAATTAGAAACAGATAAGTCTAGAGAAACTCCCAACTCAAGTTGAAGAGCACGTCCGGGCAAAAATTGCCACCAAGCTAACTCCCTTTTCGATTCACTTTTGTTCCCAACATGGTCTTTTTCGCTCAAGCGCTTCAATTGGTTTGATAACTTAGGTTTGATATCATTCAGATGCAAAAGTTTGGCCGTCTTCTAGACGCTCGTAGTAGGTCATTTCTTTTCAATACCATCATATGCACGGTAGCGCTTTTTGGGCTTTGTAAAAAACGTGGATGGTTGTCCTGGATCAAACCATGCTTTTCTTCATTTAGGATTGTCGTACGTCCGAAGCGATTTAATGAATATAACCTTTATTTTGCTCGGTTAGCTCATGAGGAGCATATTTTCATTCCTCCCGTATGTACGCCGTTGTATGCTATCGAACTGCAAGTGCTGATTGGCTTATTCCTAGCTGTACAGATCGGAAAACATTTTCTAAGTGCATTTTTATACCAAACCAAAATAAACATCGTTCCTGTAGCTCCAGCTATGTATTTTCCAATTTAAAACAGAATAATATGCACTGCCCTAGATGCTGCTTGTTGGAATGCGTCTTTTTAAATTTTGATACACACCACAAAACCACAGCTTCCAAACAACAAAAACATATATCGTGCATACAACGATGCCTAAGTTAGATAGTGAGAGAAATAAATGCGTATGGTATATTTTAAAAAGCAATCAGCACAGAGAACGTTTTTATTCAACTAATATTACTCTACAGATTGCTAATTTGATATTGAATTATTAAATCTTACGATCAAGATACCATATATGAAAATAAACAAACAAATAATACCCGACTTTTGTGAACCATGAACATTTTAACTTCATGAATTGATATCGATACCAATTTTTTTGAGATAATCAGCGTAAATATCTAACCTTTTATTTATAAGCAACAATTGAATCGTTACCTCAATTACTGTCAAGACTATTGTTGTGATGAGCATATTTTGGACTCAACTTATTTCTGGCGGATATAAATGATGAAAACTTTGGGCTGCGTGAATATGTAGATTAATGAAACTCTTTCAGCGGACTGATCATAAAAGTCCGAAGTTCAAAAATTTGAAGCTCATAGTGTTTTTGCTTAAAATACTATACTTCTTGAAGGCATGGATGAAAAGGATTGACCTTAAATTTAAATGTCATCCCTATGATCACCTCTATTGGTGGAGGCCAAATTAAGACTTCGATCGACTAGAATATGATAACTTGGGAATCGGATATATGCAACCATATTTCATGAAATTATACATAAAGCAAAAGCTGAAACTTATTTACGCTATATAAATCGATAAATGCATTTACCGTATAACTTATGTTTGTAACATATTCTAGACGATAAAGGACTCGATCAATTTGGAAGAGGCAATGCTTGTGATTAGTAGTATGGTACCGGTTGAGTTGCTAAGAGACGGCCTACATAAATGTATTTCCAGACATTATTATTATTAGTTTATTATTTCACGAGTGGAAACATCTGTTGGAAGGCATTATAAATGAGAAATCTTTCTCCTTGTTCTGGAGGACCTTTATATTGTTCCTAAATTTTCAAGAATAGTTCTTCAAGCGATGATTGCATATAATTTAGTTACTAGATAACTGTAGCTGTTTTAAGCTGCACTTTTGTAAATTTAAGTTTGAAATTAGTTCGCTTTATAATATTCGCGATTGTGAAATAGATATTTTTTATTTTCTCACGATATGAGGAAGGGAGATAAACTAAGGCTGCATAGGAAGAGTATCTTTACCGATAACTTACTTTTCATCGGGCCAGCAAACGGAATGCAGTCGGTGTGTTTATCATTAAAATACGTGAAACTTATAAAAAGAATTGTAAATTCCCAGCTATCGCTTACGAAGTTCCGTGCACAAAGCCCTAAGGGAAGATGTGCTTAACCCTCGCAATGTCGCTTATAATGCTCTTCCTCTAGCATAGAAAAAGGAGCCATATATGCAACATGCGTGCAACAACAAGCTTATATAATGAACGTAGTTGAAAGGTCAAACAAAATTCGAAAGATTAAAAATATAAATAATTTATGATCGCAAAAAATTGGATCCAGGCTGAATATGTTTTTCACTTGCTATATTTTCAATATTTATTTTCTATCTCACGTAATGTACATAAGATTGTAAGTAAATCGTTTTATTTTTCCCATTAAACATAACATAAACATTTTTATGTTAAGTGTAGCAAAATTTTTCTAAATTTTCCGGTTTGATGTGAAGTTCCCCGTGTGTATATTTTGTTAAATTCTGAAAAAAAAACATCAAAAACTTCCCAAACAAACACCTTTTAATTAATAAGCCGACCCTAATCCACATCAACGTTACACATGAATAAATCTGAGCGCTTTTACAACTATGCAAAAGTCTGCTAAAATATTTTAAACGTTTTTATGCAAATTAAATATGCTTTTATAAACTGTAACCGGCCACAGCAACAACATCAACAAAAACAACAACAAATACGAAGGCAACAGCATACAATATTTGGTTGTTTGGTAAAAACAATTTCACCTGCGGAAAAGAGACTTTGAGAAGAGAAATGGAGCAGAAGAGCAAATGGGAAGTGAGAGGAAGCGAATGAAAAACGTGAACAAAAACAATGACATTAAAATTTTTGCTGATGTGTGAATTTGCTAAAAGCAAAAGCAAAAGGAGAAAAATTATTTCAAAGCTGATCTAATGCACAAAAAAAAAAACGAAAAAAAAAGAGGAAATAGAAAAAACGATAAAAAATATTTTCATGTTTACAGCTGGGCTGGAAAGGAAAAAACCAGAAAGAAACTACTAACATTACTCTTATTCGTGTGCATACACATATATACTTACTTATGTACATATCTATACGCTTTGTTTTCCATCCGTGCTTTTCTGTATGTGTGATGGCGTATGAAAATGTGAGAGCGTATCTGTGTCCATAGAGTACATTGTAATTTATCGCCGTTGTTACTTGTTGCATATTTCAACATTAACGAAAACACTATAGCACACACGTACGGGACATATATAGCTAAACATGTATATTTGTTTACACTTAGGTACAGAGCCAAGCTCATAAGAGAATATAGAAAGTATAATACATTTTAAAACTACCTATCTATAAACAAAAACGCACGTATACACGCACGCATTCACATAAGCATTAAATTACACGTTTAAATATGAGCTTAATGTATGTATATTATGCTGTGTGTCTGTTCTGCGTCGAGATGCATACAAGCAGCTATACTTACTTACATAATCATATTTCTATATTTTATGAAAAGACACAAAAATACTTGTAAGTTTACGCATGCAAGAGTATTTCGTATAAACAATAGGCTAGCGCAAAAGCAATTTCGGGAAACTTTGCTAAATTCTGCCAATAATAATTGATGCAGATATTAAATTAGAGACAGAGATGTATAGAGAGAAAGAGAGAGCGAGAGAGAAAAGCACAGAGGAAATGAGGACAGAGATGGCATGAAAGAGAGAGAGAAGAGAAAGAGAAAATAGTATCGATTGCTTTATAAATTCTAGAACAACAAGATGAAGCCTGAGAGCTATAGCGAGAGAAATAAAACAAGTACAGACGTAAAGTAGAGAGAGAGAGAGAGAGAGAAAGCGGGAAGAGACAATAATTATCAATTCGAGGACAGGGAGTGAGTGAGGTAGAGTGAGACAGAGAAAGAGAAAGATAGATAAGGAGAGGGCAAGAGAGGCATTGAGAAAGAAAAAGCGGCAAAGCGATAGGTATATCGGTTAGTATTTATTTTATATCAAGGTATTGATAGCTCTCTATACCAACTAGTTCTAATCCCTAAATAAGGTTAGTGTCATACGCTTAGTGCATTTATGCGATCTTCTTTTCGTCGCAATTTTATTATTTGCATTTGTGTCAAAATATCTGCTTACGTACGATAAAGTCGCTTTATTAGCAGCAGCTCTTCTTCTGTTGTTGCTGTTTATTTGTTGGCACATAGAGCTTCAACTTACCTTCTTCTCCATTTCTCTTGCTTTCAGCGCAACATTAACATCTCTTGATTCCGAACGCATTTGCGATATTCTTCTTAGTGAATATGAGAGAGACAGAGATAAAGTCAAAGATAACAACAGTATTTGTTTTCTTGACAACCCAATAAAAGTTATATATAAAGCAACATGTGTATGCGTTAAAAATATATGTATGTATAGAGATGGCAAACCGTTGTCAGAAATTTTTAAGCATCTCCACAACAAAAGCAACCAACCAACCAACTAACCAACCAACCAACACGAAAACAACATTTGCATGGCAAGCAATTAATGTCGTCATCATATAATAATTTTCTGCAAAACAGAATCGTTCCGCTTCCTGTGTATCTCATGTATATGTGAATATGGATATGCTAACGTCATTGTTTAACGGCAAAAGCACTACAAAACGAGCAACTACTTACATACACATGTGCGTTACTACTTCAACGGTATAATGCTGTAACTTTGATCATTAAAATTTTATGCGTACTTTTCTTGTAAAGCGTAAGCATACGTATACACGAGTGTGATATCAAACCAACAGCTTTCATAATTGGTGGCTTCGCAATGAACTTTAACGTTAATAATTAAGATATTTTCCACGATATCTTCTTTGTAAGTCTTTTGTTTAAAAGAAGAGGACAAACGAAAAGAAATCTTCAAGAAATTGTCAAGGAAATTTGTTTTATGTATGTATGTTCACATTTCATTTACATCTTTTATCATTGTGCAGGTAAGCTAATAGCGATTATCTAACTAAGCGTATTACTAGAAAGCTACTAAATATGTACAAAATTTTCAAGCATAATTTAAAGGTAATATCATTTGCAGTTGAAACATATTACGTTATGTCAATTTGCCGGATACGAAAATTTGTTACATATTCACGCAAATTTTCTTGTCATTGTAATGCAAACCAATTTTTTAAGGAGACGGCTGTAAAAAGTCTTTCTTAACGTTTCTAAAAGAAAGAATGAAAATCTTCACAGTGGAGTGGTTGGGTATAATCAAAATTTATAAAGTTATAAAGTTTGACTCTCGAATCTTGAATTACGGAAACACAAATTTACAAATAAAGTTTGATTGATTTGAAGATCGTAAACAATTTCTAGTATCTGTAGGCTTTTCAGCACTTTTCTTTGTTAGAGCATTTTTTATTTCGCAAAGATCGATAAAAATAAATATATCTGTTGAGTTTTCTGTGTTAGTAACACGTGACGAGAGGAAGGACGGATGGACAGAGAGGCTGCCACTGACACAAGTGGATATGCTGTAATCAAAATATGTTATTTTCTCAAATTTGTTTGATAGCAATAACTGTGGTGGGTGATGTTCTCAATAGTACCGATTCAACAACTTGCCGAACCTTCATATCTGCGTGGTCCAACTAGGCAAAGTAGCTATGGCTGAGGTTGCGTTCCGATTATATGAAGAATGGTTAAGGTTTGCCATCGATGCCTGGCGACAGATTTGGAGAATATCAAAGTGCCAATTTGCTTTTTCGTGTTCCGCAAAAGGGAGCGTTTCTTTCCAAGTTCTTTAGTGCAAAAAGAACATATAGCTGCTGTAGCGATAGTGTAAATTTCTATGGTTGATTGAAGCAGTACCGAATATGGATGCACGGCTGGCGTTGAAATCGTGTCGAAGAGTTTCCAAAATTGCATAATGCAAGATAGATAGTAGGATAGATTTTGCATGATACGTAGTATATTTAAAGTTCCTACTAAGATTGCTGCTTATAAGTACAACATAGTGCCTGAAGAATACTTCTTACGCCTAATCGCCTTCTCTGTTCATGATTTATTTTGAAATGAATTAGAAAATAATTCTGCGTCTATTCGATCCCCGTCTCGATCGACGTGAAAAATTTAAAAAGCTTCTTTGATAAGATTTTGATGCAGTTGCTCAAAAATTTAAAGAGATAGTTAACTGGTACGAATTTTTCAACTTTTTTGTTTCCACTTTTGTCCAACCAAAATTTAACAGATTTATTTACGATATAAGTTAGCACATTGTATGTAATTGCTTTTTGAATTTAATAAAATTTTCATTCATGATTTTCAATGTTTAATTTTTAATCTAAAACAGGTTCATTTGTTAATGTTGCTTACACGTTTTCTTCGAAAATTGTTCTAGACAGCTGCCGAATCTGATGAATTTAGAAGAAGAAAAAATCATCTAATTGGAAAACAGCTGGTATTATTATTTGCAATTAATAGAAACCACGAGTAAGCTAAAGTCGTTGGAATTATTATATAAAATTTTATTTTTCATAGACAATAATAAAAAAAAGTTTCGAAACAATATACATACTTTGATTAAATTCATTCTGGTATTGTTTGGTAATGTTTCGACTGTATTACGAAGCACACAGTTCGCCGCTCATAATTATGGTTCTCTTCGTGCAAGGGACATATTGCACGAAACATCTGACGAAGCTGGAAGTCTTGAAGCTACTTTTGCCAAATATGTCGAAAGACATAAAGATGCCGCACAAGTACCTACAATAATACGTTATGCCGATTATTTTCTATTACAAAAAACTTCAGCAGATCAAGTAGCCGCTCTTGTTATTTTTACTTCAACTTATCGCCAAAATGCGGAGCCACAGATATACGTTATTGTTTTAAACGATATAGACTCAATTATTAGAAAATTAGGAATGATCTATGACGAAGTACGATGCAAGTGTCAGTGAAATGGCAAGCTGTTGGTTTTCAGATTTTAATTTTACATATTAATCCTTAAATACAAAGAAATAATCTTATATGAAAGTTCTTACTATTGCTGAAAAAAACTGGGCTTAAGACTATATTTGAAAAATGTATCTGTTTATCCAAATTTATTTTATTTATTTGAGTATATTTGGAGATCGCATCAAATTTTCGACCTATTGTTAATTATAAATTTGGAATTTCAGAACTTTTCTGAAAGTGAAGTGAAATTCCAGAAGCGACCGGAGATTGTCAATTGAAATTTGCATAAAAATATTTTCTAAAACGATTTACTTTACATTTTAAAGCTAATTAAACTTTGTTAACATTTTTTCCGTTGTTAAAAACTATAATAAAATAATTTAACCAAAAGATTTTAGTTTTTTGAGCCGTTTATTAGTTATACTCTATATGAGATATATGTACGAATTTTTGTACATTTTATAGCTTAATGAATTTTAATTAAACACGTCGTACTTTTTTAACACTTTTAGCAACTTGATCAAAACATTTCAAGTCTATTTATATTGTTTTTATACTACGAAAACTGTTTGGATTAAATGACGAATCGTATACTCTTTATGATATAGATAAGTTTTTTGCATCAAAATTTTCAAAGTTTTCCACCACAATCTTCATTAAGTATGCTAAATTCGTTATTGCTTACACATCACGTGAAAAACGTATGTTTACACTAAACGATTCGAAATTTAATTTGCCTTTGGTGGATAAGCTTCTATTGAATCAAAACTCTTACAAGAATATTTTGATTCTCGTATTGCAATATTTCATGCACTTTTGTCAAGTTGTTCTACTGTCCTCGCCATACTTCGTGTTGTTGATAATTTCTTTTACAACATGTCTAGATAAGGAAAGAAAGTGCTTGAAGAAAGGCAATTGTGTTTCCTACGGCATTTATTGGAAGATATTGACCTGAACAAGGCTTAATTTTAGCAAAATGGGAGTCACAGGTCACAAAGTACGTGAAAAAGTATTGTGTATTGTATGATAAGTATGGTGATGGAAAATTTGTAGGATATTCTAATATCGAATACATTCTAAGCAGCCGTGATTGGTCACTTTCGCACTATTTTTTGAGGATTTAACGAATATTAAAAGATGCACTGACGGTTTAGTTCAGATTTGTTGAAAGAAATGTTCAGAAATATTAATATAATAATATAATCTACATATCTTGATCGATAACTGCATCTCTCTATGTGTGTGAATTTGCGCCTACTTTTTTGATAAAAGTTGTATAAGTGTTGTGTTCCGGAACCGCTTTCGCAATACTTCTGTGTAACCTCCTATAAATCGTTGATTCTGTTTATGCGAGCCTACCAACCGCGTAGTCGATTGATCTTATAGGGTCCGATTTCGCTCTTGTCTGACTTAAAAGTCCTAAAGACTTGCACATTTCTCAATATGATTGCTAGTAAATTAATCAAAATTATATGGACGCAAAGCAGCGGGAAAAAGAACAAGGAGCACTGGAAGAAAATAATAATAACATCTGTAGATTAAAAACAGCATTGGTAAGTAGTTCCGGTGCAAATTTAATTTCTATGGTAAGCTTTCAGTTAGCACTTACAAGTACGTAGCAATGATTGCTTTTCATAAAAGCACCTAAATGTGTGATGGGTATTAAAAGATTCGTTCGATCATCATTTTTGGCTTTTTCTACACATATTGAGTTGTTTTATATACAAAGTTTTTTTCGAATTCGTTTTTCTTTTCATATTTTTCTCAAGAACATTCATTAAGAGTAAACTGTTGAAACATAAAAGTATTAAAATGTAGTTATCAGTTCTTTCAGGGTAAAAGTTTTTTGAAGATTAAACATTTAATGCCCCACAATTGGCAATTTCCTGCTGCTAAAAGCCAGACAATCTTCCACCCACAAAATATAAGAAGAAAAAGAAAAACCTAAAAAAAGGTTATCTAAATATAAGTAAAGCAACTGAGAAAAACCGATTTAAAAAGATCTTCAAGTTTAAATGAAATGTATAAAAGAAAAACTTTTAAATATACAAACGCACACACAAGCATAGCTATGTATAATAAATACAACTACATAAACAAGAAGTTGTTGTTTGAATATCAGTTAATATAAAATGATTTATAAGTTACTTCTCGTCCCCTTAGCCCTTAAAGATATCTAAGCGTTTTTGATTGTCTGCGTATTAGATGGAGGGTGTTCGTGTATGTCAGAGTTTATGTGCGGGTAACATCCCATATTGGATTGGAAATGTGTTAAAGATTTCCGATAAGAGAAACAATGAAAATGTAAATAATTTGCATTTAGAAAATCGCAGTCTCTTAAACTCTGTCTGTCTTTTTGTACGTTATTCAAACATTCCGACAGAAACAATAAAAGAGAACAGAAAAGAAATGAAAGCGGACGAAAAAAGCACATTAAATTCATGTATTTCATTATCATAAATCGCTTGAAATTGGATTCGATTTGCATTGAGCATCAGCAGTCGTGGTGATGGTATTAAGTGGCGACGGAAAGTGAATATATAAGAGCTATTAGAATGGATGTGTTCGATTGTGTGTGTTTGCTTGCGCGAAGAGGTCTTTCGATAAAGCAATTTAATGTGAAAATATGTTAATACCCATCAAGTAGAAGAAAATATTTCTATTTAATTTTAATCTATTTATTTAAAAAAATATCATCAGACTTAAATGGCAGCATTCTGGTTGAGATTAAATGAAACCGATGAACTCTAAAGATAGTTTGTATGCAAATTGATTTAGATATTATTTACTCCAACGAAGAATAAGGGAACGCAAGAAATTTTCATAGAAATTCTTATAATATTGCTATATGAAGAATTTATATAAACCTATCAATTATTCCAGGAACTAAGAACGAAAAGAAAAAAAATTTTAATTTTCCAAAAGTGCAACAATAAAACAATCCAACACTTCAACAACATTTCGAGTTTCTTAACACCTCTTAAGAGCCTCTTAAGATTTTCACACATGTAGTAATCGCCAAGAGTCTGATCTAAAAAATACGAAAGCCATCGATTTGTGAAATGGCGTTTTTTCCCACTATAGGTAAACGAGGTATTCATTTGGAAATCAACTTTCACATATCGCACTTTTCATACAAAGTCGATTATGGAAAATAATTTTAACGATTTTTTTGAATGTTCTCAGCAAAATCACTTTATTTGGGGCTCCCATCGTACAACTTCGTTCGTACAATTTGTTTAAAATCAGCAAACCATCGAAAGGTTGATGTATCAGACAAAACGGACTCGCCGTAACACTTTTCAAGCTTATGATGCAACATTTTTCAAGCTCAACTCAATAACGCAATCTTTAATCAATTCACGAGTTCGGATTTTTCCATAGTTTTGAAACTAACAACTTAAAACAACTTTAACGCGTTAACAAATGATTTAATTGACCTGAAATTTTCGCGTTGAAATCTGCCATTTTCTAAAATTAGTGTGGATATTTTGTTAGGAAATACATTTCATGCCCGGGGGACTGACCAAAGCATTTTATAGACATATACATACAAATTTTTATTTTTCACTTAGTTCCTTATAAGGAAAAATTTCTTCCCGGGGATTGTTGACCGATGTCTTCTTATAACCTGAAGTATGCTTAGAAGGATAGCAGAACAATCAAAACGAAAAACTTTAGAAGTAAGCGAATAATGTTCGTTTTCGGCAAATCATTGATATTTACTCGCAGATGCTTTGTTAACTTTGGACATGTTACGAAACGTTTTCGCCTCAACTTTTTAGATAGATTTACAAAACTTCGGATGAATATATGTTGTAGGTTACAACTTATTGACCGTTGTATCTGGAAATTTAAAGCTTTTAAGGGGTAATAAGCCACATTTAATTGTGATTAATGTACTTAAGTAGTCGCATTCTGTTTTCAAAGCCGCTTTATTTGATACCTATCATTGGGTAAGACAATTTGTTACTTCGTGACGTCAGCCGTATTTGAAATAGTAGTTCAAGCGCTTTTATGTAATACCGACATCGAAGGGATTCTTAATAAAAGGCAATCCAGCACGTCTTGGCGTCCGCCATATTTAATTTCGCTTTCATTTCGTATCGGGATTGTTGACAAAATGTTTGGAAATGCTCGAACATTGATTGGAAAGTTCCACTGTCAATACGGTAAAGTCATCTTAATATCAGTGGACTCAAAGTCAACAATTAAGCAATTTTTTAAACAGCATTAGTAATTTTAATTGAGCTCGAAAGGCTTAATGATACAGCGGCTACAATTTGCAGTCGTAAGCTAAAACCATGTGTTTCAAAATTTTATTTTAATTTTTCACAATAGAAGAGTTCAAAGAATAGACAAAACAGGCAGTCCGACAGGCAGATTGATGTAACCCATTAATCGATTTAAGGTTTTCCAGTGGAAAGACAATGGATGGAAAATGCTATATTCTTATAGAAATATAGCACAAAAAAGAAACCTCTCCAAATAAAACGTGAAAAAACATATTCTTTGATAGAATAAATCAAATTATTAACTCAGATAAGGTTGGCGAAATCAAACAAAGCAATGTACTGCAATTACTCTGCCAGCGTAAAAATGAATTCTTGAGAAAGTGAAGTCCTAAGTATTACTGAATAACTAGCTTTTAAATGATGTGAAATTTCCTTTGCTTCGAAAAGACGTTTGTTGATTCTACATTTATTCTATGGAGTTTTTGCTTTTTGCTTATATTTTAATTAATTAATAGCAACAAAAGCATTGTTTTAATAATTTTCTACGATTACTAATGTAAAATTAATTGCATTTCCCTGATCATTTGTTTAATTTGCTAAAGTGCACTTAGTCTAATAGGAAAAATAAAACTCTAAATACCCACCCACGCTGTACATACATTACTGTACACAAATTCAATTCATTTATTCAATGTTTTTTCCTTATTTTTTGTTTTTTTTAATTTTTATTCTCCTCAGTCGCACAATATTACGCTTGCGTGTGCATAAGTGCTCGTATTTCATGTGAGTAGAATGTGTCCTAAACATGAAATTATTACCTTTTGTAATGGCCTATGCCCGTAATGTCATATGTCGTCAGAACCAGAAATGTGCTCGTCGTGACAGTTTATGTGTGTGTATTTGTGTGAGGAATTTATTGTTGTAAAACATTATTTTTTCACGATTTCTTTCTTTTTTTTTTAACAAAACGAAATTATTCTATTTTTGTGCAAGAGAAACAACTCATTGTTCCACTTGTCTCTTTAAGTGGAATGCGTTGACAATTGCACACTTTTATCTGAGCAGAACATCTACGTCGAGCTAACACAAAATGGAGAAGAAGAGAAGAAAAACGTAATATATAAACGTACGTGCACAAGTTGTTACATTCGCTGAGGCACTCTTTTCCATATTCTAGAATAATTGTAGTGTTCTTTGCGGTACTTACGTACACGAATATTTTCAGACATAAATATTTGTTTGTATGCGTATAAATTATTCTCGTATTTAAGTACTTTTACATAAATACATATGAGAAAAAGCCTAAAGGCAGGTTTTAATCATTTCTGTTTCTGAAAATATATGAGAAAAATATGATAATTACTATTTATTTATTATTATTATTTTCCGTTTTTTTCCTTTTTTTTGGCAACTAAACTAAAAATTTTTTGAAATGTGTGTTTAAGAGTTCCAGTATTAAATAAATATGAAAACTGTATACGCCTTAAGGGCTCTATTTTATATATCTATCAATCAAAATGAATTTATTCGGTCTGCACGAACATGTGGTTTATATTTTAATTTTGTTTTGTCCATAAGTATAAGATACATCTGCACAGTATCAATTAATTAAAACTGTTTAATTTATCAAATTTCTAATAAAACGAGAAATGATTGGAAAGTTCGTAAGTTAGAAGACTTTATACGAACATTACACGTGAACGGTTTAAAAGCGTTAAAGTTTATGCGTGCGGAATGCCAGTGCAGTAGTCATCCGTAAATTTTTAAAAGTAAACGTAGATGCGAAATTGATGTAAGAGACTGCGAATTCATGACAAATAATTCATCTATAACATCAAATTTCTTTCAGTTCATGTGTTTCCTTGATTTTGGGACGACCCATTATTCGCAATTATTCAGATGTCAGTTGAATCATCAGAGTTCTTCTAAACGAATATTTGAGGTTTTACGATTTAATTTTTTCGACAAAATTTATTGAAAGTCTATAGGTTTTTTTATTCTAAAAGTCGCTAACAACAAAAATATTTTATAAATTTTGTACTAAACCAACTGGACACTTGTTATGGAATTTATTGAATTGTTCGCAACAGCCGTACCAGCCTTTCAAGAAAATATACACATCGAGATTATACCGCGGATATATTAAAAAAATTCAGTCTCATTACGTTTTGTCCGTAGTGCTGTGTCTACAAGTTTTCAAAATCTCTTATAATTTCTTGTAAGTTAAAGTCTTCTGCTTGTTACGCTAACATGGAGATTGAAAATGAAAAAACGAGAAATAAACTGATTCTGAATCTGATCAAGAAAATATTTTGCGGAGTTTCCTCCGTATGCTTCTTTGTTACGAATGAGATGTAATTTAATATTTTAGTGCCAAATATTGATGGTTGATATTGTTGTCTTTTGTTCATTTTCTCTTACAACTCCATGACAAATGTGAGTTGTTAAAAAGCTTCTTGTAATATGAATTCTTACGAACTACATTTTTTTCACTTACACATATAAACAACTCTTTAGTCTGAAGCCTTTCGGATGTAAATGAATTTGTACAGTACACAGTTGGTTCTAAAGCATTTCGAAACTTACACACAGATGTCGTCTGTGGCAAAAGACGATATTATTTTTAGAAAGTAATAAAACTGATAGAAGCCCTATCAAATTTTTGTGTTACTTAGATTATTTGTTTACCAGTCACAGTGGCTTGAATAACGCTACTTTTGTAGAAAGTTCTTAATCTCTAGAATTTGTGTATAACGTCGCTTCTTGATGGGAAAAAATATCATTTAAATTCATCGCAACATTGAAAAGTATTACGGTAAGTCTGAAGAAGATTTAGATTGAACCACGAGATTGTTGCGGAATATCAGAGTCTTGAGGAACCCTTGCATTATTGGATTTATTTTATTAATCTCCAAGAAGGTGAATAGATTCCAATATCAAGGAAATTTTTTTTTATATAGTTCAGAGGTACTTGGACTGATGTATTATGTAATGTACTATTTAATCTTTCGGAAAAATACGACAACTTTCTACTCGAAAATTTTCGGTTAAGTGCTTTGCGTGAAAGTCTTAATACTGAGCTTTGAATGAAAATGAGTTTCAGGATTCCCATAAAAACTATGTTAAATCTATTCCTTATAGATATCACCAAGGAAAGCATTTTGTTTATAAAGCTAACAGAACACTTTTTTGGTCGTTGAAAGGCAATGTAAGGTTTAAAAAGGTTTTGTTTTCATACTTTTTGAAATTTTCTGTAAGTTGAATTTCGAATTTTATTCTATCTTGTTATATGTGTCTCTATAAGTCAAACACAATCAAAGACATATTTTGTCGTAGGAAGAGGAGAATGTATGGCTTACAATAGAATATTCATCTGGATGTACATCTGAGCCTCGCGTCATTGAAAATAGCGGCTTTTGAGCGATTTTACTCTTGCCGAGCTTACTCTATTGATATTAGTAATCTAATAATATAATCTAACATGATTTTCTTTCATTATTTTCGTTCCTCTCGACTGAACCCATATCAATTGTGGTAAAATACTTCCTAAAATTTACGAACATTTGCAAGCATTTATCCTGACATCCGAAAGTGCTGTTATATTCTACGCCACTTGTGTTGACTATTTAGAGAACAGTTTAGAGAACTTGTAACAAGTACAATACGTAATCCTGCTAAATCATTTATTTCTCTGTACTAGCATGTTTCTGTTGATTAAAAATACATTATGACTATGACATATTAAAACAGTTTTCATTTCTTCTTAGGGTGAATCTTAAATGCTCCATACCTCAAACCAACACATTACAATTGCAAATTATTTTATTAAATGTGATCCTGCCCGTTCGTAGTTTTTTATCTTCTGCTAGCTTTTTTGTTTGCTTAACTTTCCCCGCTTTTTCCACATGCCTTTAAAAAGGTTTTTAGAGAATTACTTGCTTCAATTATAAAAGCAATTGAAGTATATAAATTGGACTGCAATTGTAAGTACCTAATAAATTAAATAAATAAAAATTCGATATAAACTTAAAGGTTTTTGAGAAAAGCTTGTTATTTTGTCGCTTTAAAGTATTAATTTTTTATCAATTATCGTTTTTATATAACAAAGTATAATAAATAAATATAAATAATTTGCATTTAAAACTTTAAAACTTTCTGCTAATGTACGTGATATCAAAGAAGGAAAAACCGATAACGAAGACTGGTTTCGAAGCTTTTATTTTTTTAATGATTCTTTGAAAGGTTCGTTTGCTTCGTTTACTTTAACCATAATCTTAATTATCTATTAGGTATCATTTAGTAGTATCTTCGTTGTATATTTTCTAATTACTTTCTTGGTCATAACAATTTAACGCTACAGTATTTGAAAAATTTAAATAGAAAATAATACCGAAATATTTTTCATTGACGTTAAGGGCAAACTCACTCACACTCTGTGTTACATCTATTCCTTTTCAGAAACGAAAACTTTTCAAATTCATTATATGCACTTTTCTCTCTCAATTACATGATATTTGTTGCTGGCGTTGTTGCCAAGGTTACTGTAGTTGTTCTTATAGTATCCAACACTTACCGTCACCGATACCAAGAAGCACTACCACTATTGACTTCTTGCACAATTACGTGCTAACGTCCCGTAAGGGACAGAAATGCACAATTTAATGCTTTGTCTCTCCTCTCTTTAGCTCCGACTTCTATTTTCAACTTATTTTTGCAAGGTAAACCAAACACTTAAAAATTGCTATTTCAACAATATTTTATAATTAAGGGGAACAACAATATTGACATTATTTGTAATTGCAATTACAACATTTACACTTTAGTTTCTAATTATTTTCTAAAGGAATATTACAAAAAAAAAAAAGACAAAAAAGAAACATACATCAGAAAGTAACAAAAAAGAAAAAAAACTAAGACATGAAGACGAAAGCGAGTGCCATAACAACTGCAACAACTATAACAACAAAGATAGCAACTTGTAGAGAAATTATGCAGAAAAAAACTTATAGAAAAGTGTAGAAAAACAAAGAAAAAAAAAGAAAAAACTATTCAAACTAATTTCGAAAAGTTTAACAACAAACGAGAAGTTAATTAAGAAATATAATGTAACGTAACGTGTCATGACAGCCTGCCTTCTGCCAGTGATGTTAATGGTGATGCGAACTGGATGGAGGTACGTCGGTACTTCTCCCGCTATCCCGTATAACTTTAAAGTTAGCTAAAGCTAAATGAATGATTTGTATAAATGACTGGATAGCTGTTTGACTGTTGTGTAACTTCCAATGACCAGTTTCCATGCACTGCATAGCAAATACATGGGTTCGAAAAATGTAGTACAGTGTTCATTATCAATTTGTAAGGAGGGCGAAGGGCAATTAAACATACTTTACTTTTTTTCCCTTTACATAATGTCTAGTTAAATGCGCGTGTGTTACAGCCTGTGTATACGTTTGTGTTTATGATTGTGTCTAGTGTGCATGTGTATAGGTCGACTTGTGGTATGTAATGTAACCAACCAGCATGTCGATGCTATTATGTATGAATCAACAATGTGCACGTGCATGTAGGACATGATGTTCAATGTTAAAGTATGCAATTACCAAAGAAATGAAATGATAGAAATACATAACCACATATTGCAACGGCCTTATAGACCCTTCTTTGCTTGCCTACAAAACTTATCTGTCTATTGCTTGTTGTCGTTGCTGTTGTTTGAAAACCTCTTACTACTCATTTAATACATGTACTCATGCATACCATGCTCGCATGTCTGTCTATTTCTTTGTCTGTATAAAATTGTATTTTCAGCCGTACAAAAACACACACACACATACACACACATGTACATATATATTATATATATGTAGATGTAATTTTCAATAAAAATATTGAATATATAGCTATAACTATATATAGGGTCTTTCACGAAAATGTGTCGTTTTCTTGTAACGTCTATTGCGATGATACTTGTTAAGTAGAAACCATGAGGTTTTCGTATATATTCACTTTATTTTTGCTGTTTCGATGATGGAAATGAATAGACAATTTCATTATTTTTCCGATAAATTTATTCTGTGTGAATTTTATCACCATTTGCCCGGGTACATATATAAACAAGCAGATCAGTGGCATGCACATTCAAGAGAAGTAGTCGAATAATCTCATAACGTTATAGTGTTTGGTACGGTTCTTGAGTTACCGGTCCGATATAGCAACACTTTTTGAATATACTGATGTGTAATGAATGAATTACGTTATTGAATTATGTGGACCTTCTTTTTCTATTCTGAAATTCTTACTACGGATGGGAAGGACTTCTCTTTCCCCTAGGACAGTGCTACTTGTCGCACATCGCATGAAATGATAGTTCTATTGTGTGATTGATTCAAAATGACACCTTTTGTTGAAAGTCCCTGTACAGAAATTCACGTATATAGTACAGAATAGTATACATATATTATTAATGTACACTGGTGAGCAAAAAAGTAATGCACACTATACCAAAAACAGGTTAGATAACTGTAGATCGAGCAGAAATTTTAAAGTTGACATTTATAAAAGAAACCAAAATACATAAAAACTGTTTGCAAAGTTTTCAACTGAACATACGGCAATTGATTAGTCAGATTCAAGTTTTAAATAAACTGACCATACTAAACATATCTATAGGATAATATTGGAAAAAATATTTTAAAATTTTCGATTTTAAGGAGTTTTTTAACTTCAGTATAAATTCTGAATTCGCATTCATTGTTAAGTTTCATTTTTATGAATTAAGCTGAAATTAAACGAGCTATCTGGTCTCTTGAAAGTATGGAAAAGAACGGGCAGACAATGCTTTATAAAGGCGGAAAATTTTGAACCATATTTCTAGAAATTACAAATGGACATTACAAATGCATCGAAAAGTGAAGTTGCAGAAGTTGACTGGCATTCTAATGATATCAAAATAAAATGCATTCACTATTCTGTAAATTCGAAAAATTAGAAAGCTGTTCTTAAAATATGTGCCGCTTCAGAATTCGTAACAGAAATACATGAAGTTTTTGATTTGCACGTCTTGAAAAATCGTTCTATGAACCAGCTATAGAGATGTTAGAAAAAAGGCTGTTTTGTTAAGTAAGGTAGAATTTCGTAAAATGCTTTTTCTCTTATTTATTAGTGCTCCTCCTATTTTTTTAGTCTAAGAATTTATTTCATTGGTCTAAGTAACTAGAATAATAATAATAACTTGTATAAAATTGAGATTTAAAAACAAGCGTAAGAACTGACTCAAAACTACTTTCATGATCTAATTGCAGACGAATCTTATCGCAAGATAACGCTAAGCCAGAATTCGACTTAAACTTTTCGGATGTTATAGAGTTGTACGAGCTATTTACGTGTTGTTTAAATTGGGATTAACTGGATTTGAGTTTTATCATAATCGAAGTGCAAGTAGCACAGTTCAAATTGGACTTAAAGCCAATGAATGGTAAGCGTGTGTGGCTTTATTTGGGTCACGGCCCCATTTTAAGCTTCACTTGGTCTGTGGCTGCTAAATAAAGTTTCGCTTTAGTGTTTGTCCAACTTGCAAAAAGGTGCTCTGCTATTTCTTTATTTTGTCATATCTGCTGCCATGGGTTAGAAGTTGCCCCTATTCAAAAGTATTTCTTAGGCGGTTTCCGATTAAAGTTTACTTCAACGGACTGGCATTAGTTGAAGTCAAGAGAAGGCACATTAGTCGACTTCAATTCTTTCTTATGCACATCAAGCGTTAAGAGCTAACTCTTCCCTTACTCTGTATTATATGCGTCGATTGTGTTTGTGGTTAACGTTTAAAATTTTATGTTTGATTAACTGTTACGCTATTCTATTTCGTCGCTATACTACGTAGTACATTAGTAGCGAATTATAGACGAGAATTTCGTCGTACAAAGGTACAATCTTTACAAAAACAATTTCAGCTCGTCGGTGTGCTGATTGAATACAAATTCATGATTACTTTTGTGCCAGTAATATGGTATCACAAAAAGTTGTTATACATTTCAAGACTAACATTTAGGGGTTTCTCTGTGTCAAATGTTATATTATTTCACCCCTCACTGTATAATATCGATCCTCGGTGCATTATTGAAAAGTCTTTTAATGTGTTTCTTTTAAAGAAAATTCAAAGTAAATCATTTTCCTATATAATATATAGACAGAATCACAGACCGAGACCTAAACACGTACAGAGATATTTGATGCCTTACAGATATTTGACAAAATAATTAAATTTTACAGTATACGCACAAACTATACAAACTTACGCATACAGAAATCTATAGATAAACACATAATAAAATTTCACAATGAAATGATATACAACGTTGCACAATGAAAATTTATTAGAAATTTTAATTAATTTCAAAATGAATCTTGATCTTTGTATCATGTGCTAATGTAATGATATAACAATACAGGCAAACACGCATGAAGTATGCTGTTAAGCAGGAGTGCGGGTGGGCTAGAAATACTCAATTTTCGGGATACGAACTTCATGCATCTATATAACTATATATGAGTGTACAGGGAAGGCAGTCAAGTGTACGTTTGTAGAGTGTGAGTTTAAGTCGAGCCATCCATTGTTTGCATTTATTTCCAAATAATCATTAACAAAATGCACTGCAAACAACACATTCGCATAATTACAACACTTAGCACAAATCCTAATATTACGATTACCTCCTCTTCTATCGTATATAGGCATATATATAACTGGTTATAAACGCAATTACCGAAATAAATGCACATAAGCAAACGTACGAATAAGCAAACAAAGAACCGAACAAACCAAACGTACGTACGCACGTACGTACGTACTATCACCTATAAACCATGCTTGCGATACTTATATGCTGATTATGTTTATATAGTTATGTTTGTATGTTCGTATGTATATATATATATATATATATATATAAATACATATGTATATAGAACTATAGATGTCACAATTACAACCTCAATAACATCAATTCTACATTTGCGAGCGGAGGGCAATGTGTACAACACAATTAAATAAATAATATCGAAAGTTTACATCATGTTATTTTCGCAAAATTCAAATACTTCATACAACGATAGAAGCACAGAAGCATCTAAAAATGTATGTGGGCAAATGCACACAAGCATACATATATATATGCATACGATGCGCACAAAAATAGTTTTATTCAAGCAAACATCGCAATCTGCAAATTCATGGAAAATCGCGTGTGAATGAATATTGCTTTTACCAATTCATTCCATGTTTTTTGTGTGTACACTTCTAAATATTGCAAATAATAAAACTCGTCTATATTTGCTTACACACACATCTGTGCATGCATGTATAAATGATTATTTAAAGTTGGAAGTGTGTGTGTTTGTTCGTTTGTGCTTGAATGTTTGTTTTAATTGTTAGGTGTTTGTTGATTTCACATGTCAGATTTTGAAAGCAGATTATGCAATTTTATTAATGCATGTGACTTTTACGATTACAAATAGATTTTATTTTCATAAACAACACCATCGAGCAATGAACGACACCGTAAGCACCACTACTGTCACCACAATTACTCCATACTGCATATTATCAACATTATACCATCAGAAGCATTACCAAGCAATACTATTATCATCATTTTACATTTGCATTTTAGAATAGTTATCATTGTATGTCTGTGGCTATGTGTGTGTGTGTTCGTATTCGTGTTTTTGTGGCTGTGAGCATACTTAGCTTACATAGTTTATATTTTATTTTTGAGTTTTATTCTATTTGCATAATATCATGAAATATTTATTTGATTTTCTCTCAATTTAATGACAATTTTCGGATGAATAATATGCAAAATTTTTAGGGCAGCTAAACTTATACTATACTGTACTATATAGAAAATGAGCATAAATTGTAAATCTTTAATTCTCTATTTTACGTATATGTGTGTAATTAGTAGTAATACTAATATTGAAAGGATAAATGATTACTTCAATTGAAGGTGAATTAAGTATGACGTGTAATCACCAAATGTGACTTCTATCGTAGTTTCAAATAAAATTTTTAAGTTGAAATATTTTAATTATTTGTTATTTGGTGGGATGAAAAATTACCCTGGAAACGCTGATTAAAGTGACAGAAATTATTTAAAATCTTTGATGAGAGGTGATTCGATAGTTTACTGGTGCGTTTGTGAAATTAGTCAACCGGGCGTAGCCCATTTTTTTGTCTTCGCTAAAAGTGACTATCTTCACACTGGTTCGCGTTTTCGCTAAGATATATGGAATAATTTGCGAAATATAAATAAAAGTTAAAAAAAATGTAAATATAAACAAAAATACTAATAAAGATAAAAAAAAGAAAATCATGTGCACAAAAAAAGAAAAAACATATATTGTTTTATTTATTGTTTACCGTGCAGTATGCGCATATGCTTAAAGAAAAGTTACAGTGCACAAAGTAGGCTAAGAGATATTTCAGAGAAACACGCAAGTTCTGGACTCTTGATGTATTTAAAGCATACTAAATACTTTTTCTATTAGCTTTCAAGGTCCTTTAAAATGTATTCAAGACTGGTGCGCTCTTAATTTTCTGAAATTTTTATATATATTCATTTTATCCTTCTCCTTGCAAATCGGTCGCAGTCGTGTATAGCTTTCTTATTTGTCTTGTATTCTTATTTGTCTTGTATTCATGGATTGTCTTTTTTTTGATATTATTACGAGTTGTGAATTTTAATCCCCCCTTTATACTTACCAAGGTTTCCTTATCATCACGCTAATTTCTAGATTCTCTGCAACACGTGAATGTGCTTTCGGATGAGAACTCATAGCTTGAACATTTTTAAAGGGAACTCGAAGATGTATTGTCACTATAATTTTGGGGCTTAGTCTAAAAAATTAATTTTTATGGCTGTTTTAAAAAAAGAGTTTTGCAGAATTCAACGGCGAAAACTGTTTCAGCTGTAGCTGCATCGTTAGTGGCAGAAGATATAGCAGATCAATATTTCGAAGGCAATTTACTAACAAAAATATCTTGGTACCTTTCATGTAAGTCTTTCATTAACAGTAATGATGCTAATGGACAAAATGTATTCACAGACTTTTCTTAATAATTATCATAATTTTGAATTACTTGTATGACCGCAAAATTGAGTGTATGTTAACCAGTGTGCCTATAGATTCGGCTGAATTCAATTTATTTTAGGTAAATCGGTTTTGCTGTACCCTTTTTTTATTGGTAGTGGTAAAGGTTTCATTTCATCCATATAATCGGGAGCTTCCATCAAGTGCGTGTCACGTTTGGCTAACAACCAAGCACTTTTTACAAACCTTTTCGTGTCTGCATTACCATTGTTCGATATTTCTCCTAACTCGCGCACACAAATAGTATGTGAGCGCTTTGTCATGAAAAAGCTCTAAACCTAAAAAGTGTTGCACATGAAGCGGGACTTAGCAACAATGCGTTGCAATGATATTAAGTTTTTTTTGTAGCGTTTAAAACCTCTGCTCTTATTGATATTGGTATTTGGCAAGAAAAGGAAAGCGCTAGAAATAGAGCGAGCTTGAAAAGTTTCAACTAATGGTTAAAGGTCAGATCCTTTAAACGTGTTTTACTTTTAGTAACTTCGCTAGAGAAGTCGACTTTTTACTTCTCAAGAAGTAGAAGTAGAGGTGCCCTTGTCTTCCTCTTACTGTATGCTTAGAAAAGGCAGAAAGTTTCATTTACACTATAGATATTTCTAAATATATAAAAAGTTAGTAGTAAGGGGTTTCCGATCGGCAAACTGATGCGTCTACAACTATCGAACTACTTCGATATTTTCCTTATGGGTATTAATGATTTTCTTATTTGTTATATTAAATTGAAAGCGTAATTAGCGTGATTTTATTTAGGCTTCGAAAACTAAAAATAAAATTATCTGCTTTTTTTCGTACTTTTTTCATCAATTTAACAAAACTTTTATTAACATGCATATAAACTAAGCACAATTACTTTAGGGTATCATATGAATATTTTAACGTAATATTATCTTACAATTGCTTTAGCAAATCTAATGTACAACAATAACCCAACATTTAAATGAAGTATGTTAGTAAACTTGGCGGGAAATGAGTTTACCCGCATAAAATTGTGAAAGGAAATCATTTCCATAAAAAGCATAAGTCGTTGTTCATAGCAATAGCACTTTTTTCGATTAGGAATACACATGTTAACGAACATACACGCAACTCTTAGTAAACAAAAAACCATATATGATAACAATAATTCTATCGTTGTGAGGTACAATTTACATATTTTTCGATTTACATATAGTGGAAGTAGTGCATTAAAAATCAGCAATAGCTTCAAATATATATAAATTCAGAATTTTTTATTTATTTTTTTTTTATTTCTTTTTATTAGTATAATAAAATTCAGCGTTATTTTTTCCAAGCATTTTCATTTTATAACTTTCATATCCTTATGAACAGAGACGTAATAGGATTATGTCATAGCTCAAAAAGGCCAACAACAACAGCAATAGCAAAAACGCAAAAATGCGCATTAATGATAGAAGAAAAATATATATTCGCAAGTTGTAATACGCAGAGCTGAATATTAGCAGATTTCTTGGGATTTGTGAATACACATATACAGTCATACATACATACATTTTTTTTGATTTGCTCTCATCTTAATGCTTAATATAACACTTCAATTTGTTTTGATTATGTTTACAACATACGTACATATGTATGCTGAAGTACAAATAATAAGACGACGAGCGTATGTGTTAAATAGGAAAAAAACCATTTCTCATCTCATCACATTGCCATAATAAAAACATTTTTCTATCTATGTTTGCGGCAGAATGTTAAGGCATTTGTAAGTGAGTACGTGCGTTGCTTCACGTAGTAGTTATATAATCCATGAACACATTAGATAAATACAAACAACCAAACATCCAACCAACCAACCGACCGACCGTCTGATCAAATAACTAACCATCCAACCAACGAAAGATATATGCTGTGTGTTATTAAGTTTACTAAACAAATATCATAAAAAAGCAAAATAAATACAAAAATAAGAACAAAAAAAAAAACGAAAAAACGAAAGATGTACATGCATGTGTACATATTCTTATACAAATATGTAGTAGGCTTCAGATGTTTGGTATTAGCCGAGGAAATTGTGGTTTATCATACGATGACATTGGCAATAAAAATACTTCTGCGTGACTTGTCTTATTTGTTGGACATACATTTCCAGACGAATAAGTCTTTTCCCTCAATCAGCTCCCTTTGAACAAATCAATATGAAATTGCAAAAAAAAAAAAGAAAAAGAAACAAATGAGAACGAAATATTCGTTACTAAACGAACTTGTGATACCTGACACTTAGATTCAAATTGTTCATGAACTCTTGCCTATTAAAGGTAAATTATATTGCAATGAAAGCTATGATCACAAAGTTGTAGGTTTAAGTTTTTCTTAGCTATGTTCAAGTGATCGCGCTACGAATTCGCAGAAAGTGTTAAGAAAAAATATGATTTATTTATGCTGCATTGTTTGCTTGAAGCTGCTCTGCAAGATTATGTAATGATTTTTGCATCACAATAATGTTGTTCTCACCCTGCTTTGGTTCTTTGAAGAAAACAAAACTAGTAATTTCGTGCGATATAAATTGGAAGCTCTTAGTACATCAAAGTATTTCATGGTTACCAAAGTAATTGTAATCAATAGAGTTAATACTTTCACATGCAGTGATAAATTCCTTATGATATGCTGAGTTTAATGCACTCATTCTTCTCATTCATATATATACATATATACATATATATATATTATATTATACATATTCTATTATTATATTATACATAATATATATATATATATAATATATATATATATAATATATATATATATATATATACATATATATATATATATATTATACATAATTTCACCTTTTTCCTTAATGCATGCAATTCAATAGTATTTCGGCAAGTTGTGAAGAATCGTATGGAATAAAAAAAGCTTTAAATGTATCTGATTTTGAGATTTTACTTCGCCGTAAATTAACTGTTTCTCTACTCTATCCTTTTGCAAGAGTTTTATCGCCCATAATAGAGAAGCTTATATAGCCGTGAAATTTGCCCGTAAAGTTTAAGTTTTCCTACTTTTGTAAGATCTTTAACTTCGTAACTACATAAATTTTCTCTAATACATATATAGTATTTCTGCAGAGACTAAAAAATGTAGGGTTTGAATATATATCTCTTTTTTTTACGTATCTATATAGACAGACATGTTCTTTTGCGTCTGTTTCTTTTATGGATTCCACTTCGGTCTGCTTGGTATTTCTATTGTATAAGGAAACATTAGAAACAACCCGTTTTATTTTATATTAAACTTCAAACCTCCTTAACATTTATGTCTTACTTATTCCCTATTGGAACATTTCGGTCCATTTTTTTTATTAACTATTTACTCAGCTAGCGTAGGCTATCGTTGCTTTTGAACTTTTCAATTTAACCGTATATAATCGGAGATATCTTTTTTTCCAGATCGTATAACCAAATTTTCCATTAGCAAAATAGGAAATGAATTTTGATGATTTGATCATTGATCTGAAGCGAAGTTAATTCGGCTATAAATGCTTGGGTAACGTCCTTCTCTTTCGCCTCACTGTTAAAAAGGTGTATAACCTCAGTTAAATATCTCGATAAATAAGTTAGTAAGTGGGGACTTGCAGCTTTTTTAATAAGATTTAATTTGCGGTATAATATCAAAAATTTGTACAAAATTTCACATTTCTTCTGCGAGTAACGACAACGCTTTTAAGGTACTATTGTCGAAGATATCCGCTTTTTTTTCAATAGAGAATTATATTCGAGATATATTTTTAACCAATTTAATCTCATTAATCATATGAAAAAAGCATTTAGGGAAGCCATTGACGCACGCGTTTATGAGAGTTACAAAAGTAATCTGAAATTTAATATACCAAGATTCTCTTCAATGGTGCATGAAAAAAAGTAATAAAATATGGAATTTAATAGAAAAAAGCTTAAAAATTGTCTATGCGGCGTCCATTAAATAAAAAAAAAAAAAACGTCCACTTAAAATCATATCGAACCACCACTTTCATGATGATGACGACGATGACGATGTTGAAAATGTTTAATATCTACTGTCAATAGACTGTATGGAATATGTGAATGACTTTATGACCTCAGGTATAATATGACACTAAACGTATTGAATAAATATATGGATAAAAACTTGAGTATATATATACATATATATGTGTGTACAAGAGTAAACAAATTGAAATGGTAAAGTGGGATTTGGCTTATTGTCAGCTTGTGTAGGTATACGTGCAGTTGTGTACATAGGCCAAGTTTAGTTTATAACTCGCATACATACATATATATACTTTTATAATTGAATTCCTAAAGCTTTTTCTTTTTTATCTCTCTAGGGAGAATTTTTTGATGTATATGTGTATATGTATTTTTTATTATTAAATTTCGTTTTTAGACGTGTGCGTGTGTGTGTATGTGAATATATATCGAATGGGTTGGAAAATATTTGATAAGTATGTTCGTCCTTAATATTGACTTTTATTAAAATTCATTATTTAACCTTTAAATGGTAGCCATTTATGACCGTAAACACCCCATTAATAACTTAATCATGAAAACAGAAAATAGGCAAAAGTTTTAATATTTTCAACCCTCTAATATTATTAAAACTATACTGTATTTGATTTTTGATAAAATTAATTTTGATTAGGCAAATGGAAATTAATTATTTTATGCGAAGATTTTTAAACGATTTAAAGTCAAAATATCCAAAAAACCGTTGGGACTCGTGAATCTCGAAACAAGAGCTTCACTAAATATTTGAACAAAGTTTCAGTTCCATATTTGTGAATTTTAATGAAAGGAAATTCAAATAGTCTCGTTTCTGCATAAGTTGCATTATGATTTCAATTACTAATATTTGTTTTGACTTGATAATGACAAACAATAAATAGTAAAAATATTTTGTTGACTTGGATATGAGGGTTTGATGGTGATGACAGTCAGTTTGCTGTGGAATTTGTAGAACAGAATTTGCACGAATGCATAATACATAGATGGGCTTAAGATAGACCCCCTATTATAATAGCGATCTATTCAGCATCATTTTCTGAATCGATTTAAGTTTGTCTGTCTCTCTGTCCGTTTATACCTTTTACTTTTCCTCGCTTTTAATTTTCTATGTATACCTCTGCTCTGCCCAGATATCGTAAATTTTTAAGATGTTCTAAAGAAATTTGGTATACTTTTTGGAACGTTATTGAAAATGAATTGAATCTGACCGTTTTTACGATCACTCGCCATTTAACGCCTGATTTGAAAAGAGTCCTTATACGACAAAAAGTGCATTTTCTTACATTTTTCAATGAAAATCGATAAAAACTACTGTTATGGTATATAAAATAAATGAAAAATATTTAGATCGAATGAATTTTTCAATCACCTTCCTATTTCTATAAAAAAAGTAAGATTCTATACAGTCATAACCCTAATTTTTAATATCTTATGATCCAAATGAATCCTTAATAATAATTTGACATGAATATGAATTGCGCTACATTTAGACCACGTTGGTCTATTTTTTTGACATCGCGCCATACAAGGCTTTTCAAGGCACAAAGATCTGACCTTTTACATTTCATGGTGAAAATTTGTCTTTAGCAGTAATAATAATTAATAAAAAAAAACTAATTAGTAATAAAAATTAATTGCAACAAATTTGAACGACGTAGGTCTATTTTTGGGATCCCACAACGAAAGATAAATTTTTATATGGCAACGAAGTCTAATCTTTAGTACTAACGGCAGAAATAGTGGAAGAATAAAAAATTGTTGTGCAAAAAAATTTTAATTGTTAAATTTTGAGCATGTAAATTCATGTTCTAGGCGTCCTTCTTTATAAGGGCTGCATTTAGGTGGGAATAAAGTATAACATGTATATGTAGTACATTTCCACGAAGGTGAACGAAGAATTTTATAAGCAAATTGGGCAGAGTATTGCAAGATCGGCTTTGCTAGAGTATAATATATTGACTTATATTATTAAGCATACATAAAGTAAATAAGTAAGAACACAATATTTAAACTAATGTTGCAGTTAACATTTTGATGTTTGTCGCATTTCTTAGCCTGTGGTGGGTAAAAATATTATTACAGAGTAAATGAAATGGTTTCCTTTTCAGATATTTAGCCGTTCATCTTAAACTAAATTGTTGCTGCGACGAGAGCCTTCTTTAGAAATGCGAAGGGAATCTATCAGAAAAAATGTTCGACCTGACGGCTTCTTCTCGCAATAATGACACTGCTATGAAGGTGATAAGAGTTACTATCCTTGAACCTGGAATCTGGTAGCTGGGTTGAGGAATACGTTAGTTTCGTTGATTCTTAGCAAACGCTAAAAACTTGTAACGTCTGCTAAACCGGAATTGTGTGATGAATTCAACAAGAAATACATTTGTATGCTATTTAAAGTTTACCGATAGGCTTCCGGTTACGGTGTCAGGATCATCCGTAAGTTTTACCTTCCTTTCTGATAGCTGTACACGCGCTTTCGGAATATTTTGTATTGTCTGTGGTTGTCTAAAATCGCGAAAGCGGTGGATATTTAAAGTATTAGAAATACTTCTCCTTCCCCAAGAGGCAGGGACAGATTATTATTTTTGACACTTGAAGAGCCCTCCTTTTGAGCTTTCAAAAGTAACGAGGTTCTTTAAATGATGGAGATTGTCACACATCGTAGGGGCGATAAATAACGCATGATGTAATCTCGTACGCTATTGCGCAACTATGAATTGTGCAAATATACACGTAATACCCGCTGCTATCTTATCTATGTCCATGGTCACCTATATTTCTATATTTTTGTCCTTCTTACCTTTTTGAATTGTCAATTACTTTCATTTACGGTCTATTAAAATGTCGGCGATAAATAAAAAGCCTTTAAATCGCCCTTGTTGCTGTTGGTTTTTACTGTACACCCTCGTTTAATATAAGTACAAAGGTGTTATCATGTGCACAAAATTTGTGTACCCAGCACACAAACGATTTACACGTACATAATCCGCCTAATGGTTTCTAGTATTTTCAACATGAGAGCGCACGAGCTGATATCCATACTTTTTCAAAAACAGAAACGACGGATAAACACTAATTTGGTACCTGCTGGTAGGAACTTTAGGAAAATGCAAGAGCGTCAGCACAAGAAGGAGTTAACCGCAAAACGAAATCCACAGATTTGACCACATTTTAGTTTTATATGCACTCGAAATTCAACGATAATTTAATACAAGATTTTTACAAAATTAATTGTCCTGTCTACATGTTCACAAATACATCCACACTCACAGAGGAGCATGCAGAAAAAAACGAAAAACCGTTCGCTCTATTCTATCAGCACAAAAACGCTTGCTATGGCTCGTTATTGCTATTGCTGGTGCATCGGAAAATGTAAGTTTCTGCAAATGTGTAAACATTGCATATACATATGCATGGATACAACTACATAGACACATAAAATTAAGGCAAAAAACTAACATTTTTCTAACGTTGAGGTTTTAACAAATTTCATCTATATTTTTCGGATTTGCTTGTTTTTTCTTTCGCCGTTTTTTTTACCAAAAATTTGCTTTACTTTTTATCATGATGCCAGTTCAAGGCAATCCGTTCCTCTTTTTTTTTCTAAAATCGAAACAGGAACAACCGAATAGGAGGAGTAGGTGAAAAAAAATATATAGAATACTGTAGAAAGCTTTACCAGATTTTATTTATGTTCGACTTATTTATAACGGTACAATGAGCAAATACAAAAAACGGATATCAACTCGACTTCCCACCGCAGCGATCAGAATAGCTACGAGAGCACAGTTCAACCCAATAAAACAAAAAAAAAAGAAAAAACTAAAATATAAAAAAAATAAATTTTAAAAATTATAAAAAAATTTCCAGTCAGTCAACTATGTTATTAACCTTAAAACGAATTCTGAATGCCGTCAAACTATCTCCACAAAATGCGTATTAAATATTTGAACTCCATTTATTACTCATTTTTGTAATAAGTCGTGAAGAGCAGCACGTCGTATGATTGACGTATGAGTAGAAAAGATATTTTATATAATACTTGGAAGTGATTGTTGACGTACATTAACCGCTTCTTAACAGTGAGTTAAGGTCAGTAACCGAGATTGTGTGTATGTAAATTATAATATAATTTCAGATATTTAACTTACTGTCGATCGCTATATGGATAAGAAGATAGACGACAAGCTACGTTTAAATGGTTTTTTTTTTAATATAAGATAATGGTAAGGAATATATATGCGGGATATCTCTCTGCTTACGTAACCTTAAATTTAGTATACCAACTTATTCTTGGAGGTGAATATGAAAAAAGCGAAAAATATTGCTGGGAAAAGTACACAGTATACTGTAAAATTCTAATACAGCAAAAAATATTCAGAGAGAAAAAATAAAAGCAGCAACGAACAGGAAAACGTATGAATGAACGAATCAACCGACTTTAAAGTGTTTATTTTTGTGCTAAAAACAAGTGAAAACAGAAAAAATTACACAGGAAAAAAGCAACAACAATAGCATCATCAGTGCTCTTTGGTGTATTGTTTTCTCATATCACAAATATATGAAATATAGCAACAAAAGCGTCAGAGGCAACTGCAGCCCTAGTAACACACAAGCAAATAATACAGAATTGCTTTAAAGCGAATCTTGTTTGACCATCATCTTAGTTAAATAAATGAAAATAAGATTTTTTGTTTTATTTTTAAGAATATCCGGAGGCTACTTAATATTACTATTTACTTATAATGAACAATTGAGCAGAATTTCAGATAAAAATTTTCTGTAGATTGTTTTTTGATTGAATTCACGTAAATATTGTTCTTTATTTTTGGGAAATTCTTTCAATTTTTGAATTAATTAATTAAGCCGGTTTTTCACTAACTTCGTATAGCATATTTATAGCAGAGAGCGAAGGAGAAAAATGTGTATAGTATGTTTTAGATTTGTATTTCAAACTTGTAAATTGATTTTGATCAAATGGTGTAATGATCTAACACTAAACAAAAATATATTTATGTCCAGATGTTGCAAGCGATATAAAGAAATTAATTCACTGCTATGATTCATATGAAAATATGAAGCCGTATCAAAATATGCAGATCAATGTTGGCAATTTAGCCGTTTCATCAATAACGCAAACGATTATATTTTTTAAAAATTTTATAAGTCTCTTTTGATAGCTACATTAACACAGTTATTGTTGGATTGTTTTCACCTATTAACTGGTGCAAAGTTTTCTAAAATTTTCAAACTATTTTTTAAAAGAATAATACATGCCTTTCAAGAACGCTTTCAATAAAACTATGATAGGCTTTTCTGATTCTTCCTTATATTTGTCGTAAGCTCACCGACTTCGAGTATTTTAATGAACATTTTTATGCATTTGATTATTGCGTAGTGCTTTAATCTCTAAAATAAATAAAAGTCTAGACAGACCATTATCACAGATCAGTTGATTATCTGATTATGTGACAATTTGTTTTTGTTAGCGGGCAGCTGATGTTTCTGATATAAAATGGAAAAAATTGATTATTTTCCTAATCAAACGCAATTAAGAGACAGGTTTAGGCTTAAACTATATTGAGCTGACTTCTTAAAATTAATATATCGACTTTTATTCTGTCCATGTTATTCTGGTCCATGGACCTTTTGCACCGAGAAAAATAAGTGATTTCTTGGGATATTTTTGAATATTTTATTTAATTACTATACGATATGATTTGCCTCATATTTCAATTATGTACATGATCTCCCAGCACAGCACATAAGCTGCTGTGTGCACATATATGGGAAATATTTCAAATTTGTGAAGTTTTTGCGAGAGAAAAGAAGAAACCACATTCTGCGTAAACGCGCCACTATTAACAGAATCGTATACGAAGTGTTTGGCGACATACCATAGTGCAGAGAGCCAAGGAATACAATAGGATAAGCAAGCTTACTTAAGCCGGTGCTTGAAGAAACATGATCTACCTTTCACGTCGCGATACGGATTGCCACGAACAATATAATCTTTTTTTTTTTGTAAATTGACAACATTTATCTGTGTATTTGTATTGTATATTGTATAGGTGAATGTATATCTTTGCGTCACATGTATATGCGTTTACATGCATTTTTAATATATGCAAGCGTCTGAAAAGTGATATATATATAGATATATATATATACATACATATATATATATATATATACATATGTATATATATATATACATATGTATATATATATATACATATGTATATATACATATATATAGTTGAACACAGCTAGAACAAAAATAATCGCAGAGCATATAAATTCATAAACGCACCCATGTGAGTCTATGAAAAATATGAAAATTTTTCAATTTTCCTAAAAGCATAAACATTCATCCATCCAACAACAACGGTAGCAAGCGAGCGAGCAACGAAGCAAACAAGCAGTCAGCCATCATCATCATTCATCTATCTATCCGTGTGATGATGTTGATGACGGTACCATCTGAATCATTTTAGCCAAGTGCAGTTTTCATAGTTATTATTATTATTGTTATTGTATTATTATTATTATTATTGTTGTAGTTGTTGTTGCTTCGGTTACTGTTATTTTTGTTTTCGTTGCTCTTGCCAGTCACTGTTGGTGTAGCTTCTGCTGCTGTTGCTGCCGTTGCTGCCGTTGCCTTTGTAGTTTTTATTTGCGTTGTTGAAAAGAACAAGCGAAACATTATATTTTCAACATTAAATATGTTTAAACAACAACAAATATACACAACAAAAATAAAAAGTGACTACATTGTTATTATTTAAATTTTTTTTTTATTAATTTTCTTTAGCTTTTCCTTTTTTTTTGTTTTGTTTTGAACGTAATAACTTTTAGACAATTTTATTCAACTTGAAATATATGCAGTCATACATGCATGTGTGATGCTGGAGTGGGATGTGTGCGGCTGCTACTGCTGGTGATAGTGGTTAAATGAAAAAATGAAAAATTCTCAAGAACAAGAGAACGGCTTAATGCAATACCAACTTATGTAGACAAGAATGTGTTGTCTGCATTATCATAACTCTTCATGTGTCTGTCGGTCTAGTGCGTGTGGGAGTGCCTGTGTGTATATGCGAATATGGGTGCGAAGAGCAATTTTCTTACATTTTTGTTGCAAGGAAGATTTTAAATTAAATAACTTAACCGAAACCTCAGGAAAACCTTTATGTTTTCTTAAATAAATTTTATGGTAATGTTAAGAGCACCCCTACATAGAAAGAAATGCATACACATACGTATATATAAAGAAATAAATACATGTAATATACATATATATATATATGTATATATATATATATATATATATATATACATAAATATATACATGTATGTACAAGTCTGAATACTAACCACAACAACTACAAGAGCCTCAAAACTATTACACAACTAGGCAACACAACATCAACAGCAACTTTAATAATATGCCTGTAAAGCTTCAGCATACGAACCACATGCTCGTTGAGAGTCACAGAGCAACAACAACAACAATAGCAGTAGTAGTAGTAGTAAGAATATCAGAAGCTGTAACAACAGCAGCCATCAACCAGCAGTCGGTAACTTACTTGCTGAGCGTAGATTTCATTGTTGCTGTTGTTGTTACGTGTTCAAGTACATATGGAGGATTTTGTGCATCAAACAACAATGCCTGCTGGCTTGAATGCCTGTTGGCAAAGCAGGCTCACACAGAAACAAATATATCTCTTCTAAGTATAATCATATATGCATTCGTGTGAATGCTTGCTTGTGCGTGTTTGTGCTTATGTGTGCATATATGTGAATGCAAAAAGAAAAGAAGAAAAAAACTAAACTCTGAAGTGTGAAAATATTTTTTAGAGTCTTCCGCCCGCAACCCCTTTCCATATTTTAGTTACAGTACATATTTTTATATGCTCGCACATAACCTCAAACGTCTACTTCTGCGTTGGTATTATATGAAAGCACAACTACAGTTTTCCTTTTTCCATATAAACATTTGCATTAACAATACGGACTCTTAGTATATTACATTATTGTAGTTACATATATGTGTGCGTTTGCATTGTCGTGCTGATTCTTCTGCCACTGTAACTCTAACTTCTTAGGAAATGTTGTTATACATTGCGGGTCATCAAGTTTGCTGAAACTAAAAGACGAAGTTATTAAAAAACAACAATCACAAGAAAATAAAAAACCAAATTTACCAATTCATCGCCAATTCATCATCCTAAACTTTTTTATACGAACTACAAGAAATCTTTCGGATTTCTAAGCCAATTGCAATTTATATACCAAAATATGCGCTAAGCTCCAGTTTTTTTTAAACCTAGAATTCCCTCTTTTGTATCTTGTTTTTGCAAAGCAAACGAACAAGCGAACATTTAGCAGTACTGCATTAGCTCCCTCCCTCCCCTTAATTTGTTACTAAAACAGGAAAATCGATTCTGCTCTTCTCTTCCGATAAAATTGATATTAATAGAATTTAATTGAAGAAATATTTTTATCAGTTATTAATCGACATCGCCAGCCAGGTGTTTGTGAGTACACATGTCTTTAATAGCGATATTTCCGCTGCGCTCTTCAAATTTGACCAATTTTGGACGCGGAATGCGAATGATCCTGGAGCTCCTGCCTGTTGCTAACTTCTATGCCGAAAAGCACGTGAAAAAGAGAAACAAGAAACGTTGTAAAACGAAAATCATCTAATTTTACGGAAATCCCCCCTTTAAGATCTCTTAGAGATATTAGAGAGAGTTTAATAAACATTGGAGAACGAACGGTACCTTATTCATATAACATTTTTTTGGCTTTGTTCTATAGATTAATCAATCATGTCTTAGCAGGAAAATGTCCAGAGAAATCCGTAGAGTGAAAGCGTCACAGCAAGGAAGATTCATAAGGTTGAAGCAGTTCTTTGCCAGTTCAGTTTTTAGCAGTGGTAGGTTTTCTGATTGTGCTGAAATTGAACTTATGAAGATAATCGCAAACGGCACAATTGTACGAATGCAGACGTACAGACTGCCACTATTTACATCCTTTGTTGCTATAAAAATCTGTCGGCGTAAGCGAAATGTCATTATACAGACGATTACCCAAATGGATGCACTGCATATGATCGTTGGATACTTCTTCAATTCGTGGCTGATGTGTGAGAGAGACAAAGCTATGCAGTCTTACAAAGTTACATCAACTACTTTCCAAGGATTAGTGCTCTTCTCTGAAACTCTTATAACATTAATGGAGTTGATTCCAATTGACGCAATGATATTTCACGTGTATACAACTTCGACTCATATAAAGATGTGAATTTGGATGCTGGAAGTTAGCTTCAAGCATTTCGCAGATATTTGTTTCCGATTTCGTTATTTAGAACATCGCGTACGATGGAGCTTGAAAGATCGGCAAACATCTTATGCATTTTATTGGAACTAAAGGTATCAAAATAACTTATAACAGATTTGTGTTGCAAATAAGTTATAAAATTATAAAACTATTTGCATGTGTTATAACGGTTTAGTCTTAGGATTAATGTCTTCTGTAAATCGCCCCCCTTCTGGATATTGTGTTCGTTTTTAAACTGAAAATAAGTACAGAAAAGTTTAGTTATATTGTACAAAATTAAAATATGATCATTTTTAGCTCTAGACTGCTTTCAATTTCGCCGCAAACTTCATTTTGCTATTCGAATCCTTTTCTCTATAAAGTTTTTTTTACTTTATACTAAACCAAGAAAATATTGTACGATTTATTTTATCACAAAAATATTTTTTTCCGATTTAATTCCTTTTCCTCTAGTGCATGTGTTTATTTTCCTTTTATTTTTTTTTTAACTTTTTTAGAGCTCGCATATATTCAGAATTTCTTTAGAGGTTTGGCAAACTGTAACTTAAATAACTAAAATATTCTTTTTGTGTATATTTTATGTTTTGTTGAGTATTTTTTTTTATTGCTGCTTTTTTCTGTGCATATTGGCATAACATTTATTTTTTGGCACCCGGTTTTTTTCCGTTTTATTTATTTACTTTTTTTTTGTATATTACACCATTGCGTACTTCCACATATACATGGAGAGATATTGGCGAATACGCATACATGCATATGTATAAAATTCCGCATAACCTCCTGTGTATCGTAAAATGGCTTTTTTGTGTATTGAATACGTATATATATACATATGGAAATATATGTATGTACATATATGTAGATATATTTATACAATAATAATACTCTCAGACAACTCATAAAGTGGAAATAGTACTCATTCTCATATCTTTCTCTATAGGGGAAAATTTTTTTTTGTTTTTCAATATTTTACTCATGAATTTTCTTAACAAAAAGCCACAATTTACGCCTGAGGCGTTAAATTGCAATAAAATATACATTACATAACGTCATATACACATAAAACACATATATGCCATTAAGAACTTATACTTTCCTCTCTCTAGTCTCCGCGTTCATTCATTCGTTGTTTTTTTTCTACTTTTTTTTTAATATATATATATATATATATATGTGCATATATGTGCAACTACTTAAAGTTATAATTTATTCAAAATTTATTTCCATGATAATTGTAGTGGTAACTTTAAAGTTTATTATACATGCACAGACATACTCACTTATGCATGCATACAACCATTTTTACTGCTAACGTATAAGCTTACATTTACATAACATTTACTTATGCATTTACACATAAGCATATTAATATACATGTGCATGTGTATATGTACTTCTATGTGTGTATGTAAGCACATCGTGTGTTTGTGTACATATGATTAAGATATAAAAGCATGTCATACTTTCTACAACTCGTTGAGTAACTTAAGCACTTTATCTTTTTGAGGGTCTTCTTCATATGCTTGAAAAAGTCCTCTCTTTCAGTCCTTTTTCCCCACTATTTCTTTACGTTTCATGCTGCTTGCCCACCAAATTTTGTAATATATGCACAAGTAAACGTTTGTACTTACGGTCGTTATGTAGTGGTTAGTCTTATTCACTCATCACACACATGTACACAAACGTGTAGCATTTATTTGTTTTTGGTTTAAAAAAATATGTAAAAGCGAATGAAAATTATGCACGAATGTGTAAGAAATTATTTTTTGAAATCTTGTCGTGTAAAACCAAGTGTTACAAAGTAAATTTCTTGAGTGGTCGAAGGAGACTATCTGTCACTTAAGTCTGAAGTCACCGCAGTGTGAGTAAAAGCAGTGAATATGCATAAATTTAATTTAAAAAGCGTACTACAGTCTAAGAGCAAACATACGCATCACTTAGATTAGTTTTTAGCATAAAATCTTGGAACAGGTACAACAGAGAGTTAACAATAAGAAAAAAGAAATCTCTCTTCTTTTTGAACGTAATATATTTCCAAGATTTCAACATCTCAACTTTTATTTATTTTTTTAAACTAAATGCAAACGTAATTTACTTAGAATTAAACCTAGAAACAGTTTATATATACATATGTAAAAATTATGATAGATATTATGATGCTAGAAAATCGGCCATGAAACCGTTTCTCTGTAATTTTCTTCTTTTCAGTTGATTTAGAAAACTTTAGAATGAAAAAAGAAACGTATTTTGTTTTCAAAAAAAGCATGTCTTCTCCCCCTTCCAAGAGATCAAACGAGTTTCGATTATTCTTTAATTACTGTTTCATTTCTAGTGTGCAGTGATAAAGCAATAGCAACAAAATTGCTTAAAAAATCAGTGGATATCTTATTAAAAAGTGTTTTTTATTTTTGTCTTAAGGAAAGCATAACAGATAAGCCTAATGTTTAATGTTCTATTTTTTATTCTTTATCTAAAATACACTGCAAAAGTTCAATTAACATAACTGTAGCGTTAGCTATTTCAACGAACTTTCTTCATTAAATATCTGACACTACAATCTGCACTTCGTTTTCATCTCTTATTTATATACAGGATAACAACAAAGAACACATGAAGGAAGTAAATGCTTCTATTTTCTCCAATTTTTTTACAAAAAAAAAATTAATAACAGCATCGATTGTTTAAATAGACCAATTATGCATTGCATACGTTAATATGCGTGGGACTTTCCCGTTCATAATAATCATAATCTCCTAGATGTCCTTTTGATACATTCGACTTGGGGTTATTCGGGTGTCTGTATTCATTGGCAATAGCTACAAATCTCATCGACGGTTAGTGCATTGTGCAATAAATCGCGGTGGATTAAACTATGTTTTTGGAAAAGAGCTTTATCTTTCACACACAAGTTGGAATATAAATGTACCGAAATCCTCACTTCTTCGCGGCCTTCGCTATAAATGTTGGATCTATGACTTAACAGTTAAGAAGGCTTTAACGCTTAATTAGCCATTGATGGTAGGTGGAAGAATCGGAGAAGCTTCCGTCCCGGTTCAGTTCGTTTTTATATTTGGCCAAACGAGAAGCTCTTTCTCTATTTTTTTGAAATGTAACACACTGGTTGCAAAATACCTCTCTGGTGCTTGATTGCTGGCTACGATCTCCCGTTAAGTATCATAGTGGTGGTGGAGTGAATAGAAAACACTCTCACCAGAGAAAAATTTGAACCAAATAAAATTTTGTTGTCTTGAATCTCATGTGCATTGGAGACTATTGCTAGCGGCAATTATTACTTAATTATCAGTGTGAGAAACAAATCCAATTTAGTTATCTGTGTATAATTAACTAAATTTAGTAAATACCTGCTTAAAAATAATTAAAATTATAAAATATACCCTCTCAAATATATTTTCAATTAATTTAAACAATTTAATTATATGTTCATACTAAAAATTAAAATTTTATTTTTTTTTATTAAATATTTATATATATGTGTATATGGACCTACTAACAACAGGGCAAAACGTTAACTAGATATACTCATCCGACTAATCCTTTTTCTCTAAGCAAATTTTTGGAAATTTTTCATAATCTTATTTGTTTTTATTGGCCTTATGTGATTAGAGAAATCTTACGTAATCCTAAAAATTTCTGTCCGGCTTCATTTTTCTACAAAAGGCATTCATTTCAACAAAAAGTCAATATTTATCGATCGTGAAAAAACATTTATTTATTTTTAGGCAATAATTAATCAATAAATACAATTAATAAATACAATTAATTATTGTCTGACTGGATTATTTTTCTTCTGTACTGAACATGCGCATTCGCATTTATCGTTTGCTCGTGATTGGCAGTAACGACAAACCATGAATGATCAAAAAAATGTATGTTCAGAAAAGAAGACAAACTTTTGCAGGGATAATTTACAAAATTAGTTTCTCGTCCAAGTTTCACTTGTAGATAAACTTACTGATATATTAAAATGTATTTGTAATGTGGATCCGTGAAATTCTCGCTTTTATTTCTTTCTCGAGCCATGGAAATTCGATCAGCGATCTAAAAAAGCTGAAAACATAATAATATTATTATTACTGACTGATTGCTTCTTTTGCATTTGCAGTCTTGGAACAGTAGTAAGACGTTCGCCTACGGCTCTTCTCCCTTTAAAGTGTATATAATCCGTAAATTAAGTCATATTCTTTATAAATTTTGTTAAATTAATTTTGCTTATAGAAAAGCAGTAAACTCTTCGCTCATTTGTATTGCTTTGAATCAATTATATCTTAGAGCCAAAGCAGGCGCACTGAAATTTTTTTCTTGAGAAAATTGTTTAGATCTTCGACAATGGATGCTTAACCTTCATCTTTTGAGAGATCTGCGATTTGGTTTCATTGAAACTAATTTTATTTGGTCTTAGATACATTTTATTTAAGAAAATTATCTATAGCTCATAATCTATTGCAGTAAAATCTAAACTTTCAACGTTTTTTCGTAACCTGCGGTATATTTGTTTATATAATCCTCTTTAAACACACTTCTAATCAAGTAAATTATAATCTACTGCCGTAATTAATAACTTACGCTTTCTTGCATAAGTCCTCATATTATAGTTGGGAAAATGCAGTGCCTTCACGTAACATTTTATATAAATCTTCGGCCTACTAACTACAATAGATGTGGTGGCACCATTTATTTCTATTAATATAAATTAACTAGAAAAGAGAAACTTTCTTTTTTTTGTTTTATTCCTCTGCCGCAGAACTTATAATTTGTGAATGTATTGTGATGCAAATTTGTTACGCCAGCTATGTTATAATTTACAATAAAATTTCCTCATTGCACAGCTGGTAGTATTTTAAACAGTTTCCGCTAGGAAAGAAAAAGGAGACCGCATCTAAGAGATAGAAATTTTTCTCTTCTTTACAAGATAGCCATCTTGTATGTATATTTATGATAAGTACATTTATTACACTTTATATTTATTACATTTTACATATATATATATATATATATATATATGTTTGTATGTATGTATGTACATATGTATGCATTTATTTATTTATTCCTGTATATGTACAAAGTATTATTATTATGGAAATTTTTCAAATAGAACTTCAATTGAAAACTTCAAGATGTGCAATCTATTGTGTTTTAGTAAACGCTGGTTTTTTGAAGTGCATTGAAGTGCATAAAATCAAATTATTTCTTATTATCAGGAAATTTGTGGTTTTTTTATGTCAAGTTTCACTGATTTACCACAAAATATTCAATAGATTAATTTTTGATTATTCTTTGAACAAAAAAAATTTTTTATTCAAAATTAGAAAAAAAAAATAATAAAATTTAAATAATGTAAATTATTTAAGTAAAATTCTTGTAAAATTTGGAAATAACTTTGAAATATAATATATATTCTTCTTTTTATATTGTAGCATTAATCTACATTCTATCCAAAATATAAAAAGTAAACGTTGCAATACTGTAAGGAAACTAACGGAGACTATTTTCCCGCAAGAGAGAAAACAATATCATAATATGGATATATTGTATAAGCATAAATATACATAAAATATATAAATAAAAATAATATATATATGTAAATAAAAATATAAAGCGAAATATATTTCTTTTTAATTTTATGAATATATTTTTCAATTTTCTTTTGAACTTTTCTACAATTTTTCATTTTTATACTCAACTTGCAGAAAATTTACTATAAACTGCATCTACTCTACTAACTGTTCAATATAATGTGTGACAAAGTCTGAGAAATTTTGTATTCAGGCCTTGAAGATTTGCTGACTAAATGATAGCTTTAAGCAAAAGAAAAAGTGAATTTTTTTTAACTAAATTTTCCTGAATTTATTTCATCAAATTTCATTTACAAAATTCATACAGTACCGTAATGCAGACGAATATTCTATGTTCACACTAACGAGAGCAGGTATTCTCCTTGCATCGTCGTCGTGTATTTCTTTTGCGTTGCAAGTACACTCTATTTTCGTTGTATCCTCATTTTTGCTCATGGACGTAAGAAAAGTATGAAGGAATGTAAAGCAAAAGCGGTATTTGCAACAATAAAGAATTTTCTGCTAACAGTTTTATTGAGCAGTCTGTAGTACCAGTTACGACCGCCTTTGGAAGACAACAAGAACTTATCCAATGACCAAAGTGAAATGCAGTGCAGCGTTAAAAAAAGACTTAGCTAACAAAAGGTTAATCTTAAAAATTCATATTAAAAAATTATTAATTTCTATCAAAAATTTCCGACCACCTGCTGGTCCATACGAAATGTTCTTCCGCTGAAAGTTCAAATATCGTTGAAATCTAAAGCCAGGAAATACGTATGACGATGTCTTTTTTCTTACCCTTTTTTCAGTTTTTGTTGGAAAATTTGCGAGCTTCTAGTTACCGTTTGTTAAGAACTGAAGGCAAACAAATAAAATTAAAAAATTGTTACTGTTTGTTATCGGTATCGCAATCGTTCATTAGATAGATATTGTTAGACATTCTGTTAGTTGTGGACGTAGTACAAAACTTTAGTATATCTATAGACCACTCAGGTCGTAAAGTATTATAACAATAAAAACGCGCTCGTTAGACAGAAAATTATCGATTGTTTTATAAGACGCAATGAATAGTTTTTAAAATGCAAAACTCTGAAATGCGGTAAGCTTTATTTCGGTCACAAACAACCAATGGTTTTATATAAACAGTTTAACTATGATTATAACTTGCAGTTGCTACCTATGGTTACTTTATGTGGACGTACGCAACACCTAAAAAGGTCTGGTATATAAACATTTCTTATTCCATAAATCGATGTAAAATCTTATACTGAGCATGTCCATATGTATGTATGTCCGTCTCTCTGACCGACGTTTGTCCGTGTACGATCCGTTTAAGATTTCTCTGCATTATTCTGCAATATATGAACCATAAAACTGCGTTTCCATCTTCAAGTATTTATCGTTATTCCCTTTCCTCGAAGCTTTTTATACTCGTCAAACACACATTCACACATTTTGCATTTTACGTTTTGCAGAGAAAACAATAAGAAAATTTACAATTGTAGCGGCCACAAAGTACCAGATTGTCTCTTTCTCAAAACTCCCCTTGATATGGAATAAAAGCAGTTCCAGTGAATAGAATGCGGATTGTAAGAGAGGAAAAATTATTATTATTCTTATTACTCTCATTATAAGAATTTATTTAGACCAAAGAAATAAATGTTACTATTAAAAACAAACAGGGTCAACATTAGCAACAGCTCTATTTTTTTTTAAATAGATGGACTAGATCGTCGTTTTTCTAGTTTTAATAAAGTTACATATTTTATTGATATTATGTTCTCCAAATACTTTCGAGATGTCTGTGGGGTTAAGTGTTCCGAATATGAATCATCGAACTACGAGAAGGTTTTTGCCTTTCATTAAGTATATATATAATCGTAAGATTTCCTCTACAATTGCCAGTCACAAGAGTAGATTCCTTAAAAATTCAATGATTTGTTGCAACAGCAAGACCAAAGCGAAAATGTTGACTCTTCGACTTTCGTTGGATACGGTGGTGCAAACAGTTTACGTTTAATCTGTGAGTAAAATGTGATTGATAATACTAATGATTGTATTCGTTAATTTTCCCTTAAATTCGTTTCGAATATATTTTTTTCAAGTTCAATCTTCTCCATTGTGCTGTCCATAATTAATAGCGCCAAGGAGAGGATTTCGCTGTTAGATTCGTTCGAAAATCTAAAAACTAAATTATATCAAAAAATGTTTTAAATCAACTCTTGTTTTGATTAACTAAACGGTGGAAAATAAATTTTTTTCCAAAGTCACTTTTATGTGATTAAACATGAAAGCTTGGGGACGTTTAGTAAAATTCGTCTTTCTTACATATTAAAATCTTAAGTGCTCTAATTTGTCAAAATTTTATTTTTAATTTAATTTTAATTTTCTATGACAACTTCTGTATTTTAATCGGAAATCCACAGTTGCCAGTATGTGATAATCAATTATGCCCATATGTACATCAAAGTGCTTTTCCTCGAAGATATATTTTCCCCTTAAATTTGATTTGATTAGATGACAACTTTGATTTGTGACAACTTTTTAACATTATTTTTTTCATAAGCCAGAATTCATAATAAAATATATATTAATTTAAAAGTTTTTTCAAACTTCTATACATACACTTTATATTAAAAGAAACATTTTCACTTAATTTTCTTCAAAAAAAAAAAAGAAGACAACAAACGCCGGAAAATCAAAACTTTTTACCTTTTATAAAAAAAGAAAACAGATTTACTTTTTAATATTGAAAGTTTTTGTTATCAAGTGTTATGTGGTAAAAAAAAAATTCATAAATTTGATTGTTACTTGTGAGACCATTGGTATATAAAAATAAACTTGTTTGCACATTTATCTATACGTAGCTTTATAGATACTGTTGTTCATCTGAAAGATGTGTATTTATGTACATAGTTATATATCCACACACACACACACACTCACAAATAATATAATATATATATATATATATATATATATATATATATATATCTATATCTATAAACAAACTTTTTTAGTACCAAACTATAAAAATTATTTCGTATGATGTGTTAAACTTTGATGCGTTAAAGTTTTTTTTTTCATTTTTAATACGTATACTTTTTTTAAAGGTATAACTGTAGAAAGTTGTGCTGAAAATTTTTGTGTAAACTTTTAATTAATTGAATTGTCGACGAACATGAAACAAAATTGTGATGTTTCTCTTCATTCTCTAAATTTTTTTTTCCTTTTTTTTGCGGGTTAAAAAATTCAATAACGAAATGTAGAAAACTTTTGGATTTTAACACATTGTAATTCAATTTATATAATAGAACATAAATAATTTTTCAAGTGTCGTTGTTCCTTTTTTATTTTTTATTGTTTTTTGTTTTCATTGTTTTCCACGTCAATTGTTTTTTTTACTTTTTTCTTAGACTTTAATGAAATGATAACGTGTCTACATATGAAACTTTCGCGTTTCTTTTTTTCGTATTATTTTTTGCATTAAGTTTTCAAAATATTCAAAATAGAAGCATACAGACTTTGAATTATGATTATTGTTATACAAATATCTACCAGGATTAAATAAGTAATAGTAGTAGTAATGCGTATATTAAGTAGTAAATTACTGAAGATACGATATGACATGAAAATAGCATTACAAATAGAACTTTGCTAATTTCTATCTATTTCAAGCGCCTTAGTCTAGTAGCATCGAATCAATTGAAATCTTCTCGCTTTACGATAAAATTTCGTTTATATATTCAAGTTCTTATTCTAAAATGAAATTGCGGATAATAATAAGAAGTCATAAGTGAAAAATTTGATAATTTTTGAACGATTTGTAGTTAAAAGTTAGAATCATGTCGAAATGGATTCACCATTGAAGTCTGCGATAGTATTCACTTTGCCCATACATCACCATCAAATAAGTATGAAATTTGAATTCGCCCGTATATGGCCAAGGCTGTCAATGTAGTTACAGTCAAATCGCTTTGTCTTATTTCTTTGGCATTCGGCGAAGATTTTTTTCAACGACATAATTTGCAAAAACATTGAATAGGTCAAGTTTTGAGTCAAATAAAGTGCCTTTGCGGACAATATTAATTTTTTGCTCGAATAATAATAAAAAAAAAATTTTTGCATCTTATCGTTAGTAGGGATAAAAAGTGAATTTATCTTCAAAATCATAAACTCGAATATTTATGCGTAAAGCCAGACGTAACATCATATTGAGCATAGGACCGTATTGCTTTGGCAGGAAGATGATTCTGTTTATTTTGTGGGATCAGAAGGGAATTGCGCTCAACTGGGAAGCGCTAGCCCAAGCTGCTTCCTTACCGAACTCGAGTTCTTCTGGTTACCATTTATTTGCATCGGACTCTCAATCGCTGAGCAGCGGTTCATGTCTTACGAAAATGTACGAAAACGGTTTGCTAATTGATTTAAGCAGATATTTACTAAATTTAGTTGATTATATTAATAAATTTAGTTAATAAATTATGTATAAAAGTTTATTATTTTTAGGTGATTTAATTAAAATAATAAATAATTTATATTAATTTATAAAGTTAAATTAATTTATAAATTATTATATATATATAACTATTATATTATAATTATTATATTATAATTATAACTTATAAATGTGTTAAATATTTTTAAAAATGTTAGACTTTTTATTTATAAAACATAAAATTATATTTATAAATATAAAATTATATTTATAAATTAGATTATGTTTTATAAATATTAGATTATGTTTTTAAAAATATTAGATTTAATTTTTATAAATATTAGATTATGGTTTAAAAAATATTAGATTATGTTTTAAAAATATTAGATTATGTTTTAAAAATATTAGATTATGTTTTAAAAATATTGGGTTATGTTTTAAAAATATTGTCTCGATATCCACAAACTGTGAAACAAATGGGAAAACTATATAGCTAGCGCGATAAGAAATACTTCAAATGAAATATTTTCCTTATTTCGATACAATAAATTTGTATATTCTACATAAAAAAGTTAAGGTTTGAAAAAGGAGACTCCAAGGTTCCTGGTACCTGAAAAAGTCAAACCTAATTCATATTAATTGCAAAATACCGCTTTCGTTTAATAATCTGCTGAAATATTACTAACATCATACACTTCTAGCTAGAAACTCCTATTATTTATGATGAAGAAGTTTAAGAGAAGTCGGAATAATTGGTTACTTAACGTAGCCCAAACGTGGATGAATGGTAGGCATGTTAAAGTTTTCAAATCAATGTCTTTCAATTTTTTGCCGAGTTATTAACGTTAAAAATTGTCTAGCATTGTCAATCCCTCCTATAAAATGATAAAGACCATCTCTTTTCATTGCTGACACGACGATATAAACACTATCGTTGTAAAGGGCGGCAGTACTCTTTTCGCTCAGGTTATGATACCACACGTTCTCTATTGCTGCTACACGGTCTCTAAATATTTTATTTAAAGCGAACATTATTTGTTCAGTTCAGTTCAACTCCCAGAGTCTTCTATAGAAGTTATTAGATTTTTCTTCTTTTCTTTTCAATGGATAGCATTATATTTTTCTTTTTTTTTGGGAGATCTAAATACCTGCCTCTTTGGCTGTTGTTTCTTTGGACACTTTGGCTTTTGGTGCTGAGCGTTATCAGTCATTTCTCTAGATGGTCTTTTTTTGGGCAGCAATTCATTGAATAAGCAAACTTTGAAGTTTCATGCTCATGTTCATGAAATTTTGATGGAAATTGAAATTTGCTTAAACAATTCCTTGGTACTATGCTCTAGTTTCTATTTCACTTATTACCTTTAGTTTATGTTTCATTTGTAAGTCCGATTCTATGGCTGTAACATTGACGCCCTCTATCCGTATAGTCGTATCATCTTAAGTAGAACAATTAACAAAATGAAAATTTCTTTTGCACTTTCATTGACTTGCAGTAACAAATATTGGTTTTGCTCTTTACTTCCTTTTTGCGTTTATTAACTTCCAATAGTTCTGTAAATTTTTTTTGTAAAGCCAAATAATTCTCTTCGCTACTGTGGTTCGTAGAAACTTTCATCATTTAATTGGTGGGTTATGGTTTTACTGTTTCAAATGCATAAAATTGTTTTCGCACATGACCACATCCATTTCAGTGTAGTTGAAGTTAAGGATTAATTTCTGAGTATTTTAATACTGAACGCAGTATACCGGAGGCATTCTGTATATCTGTAATTAGGAAATAAGCGTTAGTAAATAATTGACCGATTAGACAACATGAACATTTTCTACATTTATCTAGTACTACTAATCCTGGGTCGAGGTTTGAAGGAATGCATACCCACGTACTACCCTACCTTTATCAAATGCATTGCACCGCCTCTTCTTAAATTTTTCATTCAAGTTGAACACCTACAATCAAGCGCTACGGCCGTATTTGTGAACATTATCGACTAAACAAAAAAAATCCATGAGCTCAGAGGAAACGTATTTTTTTTTAATAACTACTTTCCAAGGGTGGATGCTAAGTTTGACCGTAATATTTATAGACGCAATAGATCCCTAGAGACACCTATTTGTAACAAATCACTGTTTATATAATGTGATGGATATTCTTTAATTTACTATAGGACTGATATAATTTTCTTATTTAGAGAACATTTTCGTTTTCGTAAAAATTTTGTTTTGTGCTATGTTTCTGTTTTCTATTTATTCAACGAACGTATTTAAATGAGCTTATATTGAACAATGTAGAACAACAGACGGATAGCCTTTATTAACAATGATCCAATTGTTATGCATGATTGCGTATTTCAGTATAAAAGTATGATTCACACAATAGTGTGTTTGTTATAAATCGCTACTTTTAACAGGAGATGATACGTATTCTATTGCGAATGGTATGACCACATTAGTATGTCCCCTTGAAAACTTGATATGTAGACTATCACAGAAATATATTTTTAAGGCTTGAAAACGTGACAAACATGAAAACGAAAAACGTAAATTATAGAGCATAAATTTATTTGATTACAATAGTCCTCACTATAACAACGCAGATGCGTTCCATCTTATATGAGCCTGTGTTTTTCAAGTCACTTAGATCATATAGTTCAAATACAAGAACCTTGCGCCCAAAGCGATGAAATTTCTTGTTATATTTCAAAGAACGTTCTTTAATAATTGGGCGCTTAGTCTACTACATTACAACAGTTGTTATGGCAGTTGAATAATACATGATTTCCTCCATACGAAATGGATGTCTGTCTCACTCTTTTACAATGTTATACAAGTCTATTTCATAGTTTTAGGAATACGATCACAATTTTCCACCATATAATACGAATTCATTTTATATGAACCCATTTTCTGCTTCTACTGTATAACTAATTAAAAATAACGTTATAACGAGAATATCTATATTATTTAAAAGCAATCAAAAATTAAAATTTCAAAATGCATATGTAATCATCTTACCTCTCTGTGGTGAATTCATGAAATTTCTTTGCTTTTCTCTTTCAAAAATTTTCTTAATTAAAACTTTCCAAAGCAATTACTGCACTTTGCTTCGTACTAATTGCCAAAAAATTATCTATATGTATGTGTGTATATGAATGAATAAACGTTTTTTCCCTTAGTGACACCTGAGAGCAGTGGCGCATTAATTAAAAAACTTCTCTGTGAAAAGAACTTTTGCATTCTTAATGATTCTTAACCACAACAAAAATTAGAGAAGAAAAAAATTCAACTTTTTCTGCAAGTTTTTTATATTAAGCATCACAACTGATTAAGGGATCATCGCCTTATACTTCCAGTTATATAAAAAAATATTGAATATAATAATAAGTGTTACAAAAAGGAAATGTTGTTTTTCAAAATAATTATCGCTTGAAAATATCTCCGAGCTAATGGTTTATCCTAACGAGTCGATGTATATAACAGTACAAACGCTTGTTTGTTTTTTACATTAAAAATTAATTAGATCACGTTTATGTCAGTTTTATTAAAAAATAAAAAATATATAAATATATTTCCTTTTCCGTAGCTATATATTACTGTTCGCATAACGCAGAATAAATAGATTCATTTCATTTCTGTTTAACCTGAAGCGATATAATTAATCAGACTGTGCGGCTCATTACATTTGGCCTAACAGATTTGTGTATACATAAACATACAAACACGTTCAACAATCATTCAGAAATACAACAACAATAATAATAGCAAATAATATTAAGTAAGCGAACACAAACACACATACACACACAAGCTCTTACACAATACAAATTCGAAACGCAGGGCATTAACTTTTCCCCCTTCTGGCACAAAGAAAGGAAATTCCTCTTCATTTAACTTTTTACGTTAAGGCTGATTTTTATTATATATTTATACTGATACAAACACGCACACGTGAAGAGTAAAAAAAAAAGAAAAACAAAAAAATAAAATAAAATAAGGGGAGAAATCTGAAATTTAAATTTCCAACAAAAAGTTTGCAATAAGTAACTTTTCGTGATTTTATCATTTTCGTTGTCGTTGTCGTTGCCATCGTCCTCGTCGTCGTCATTCGCTTTGTAGACAATTATTGCCTTTGGCATTAACAACCTACCGCAGGTTATACATACATTTGTGATTAATTGCATTCTCTCATGTTCTCAGTATGAAAATTTGTAAGTAGAAAAAATTTTTTTTTCAACATTTTACACCCATTGACCACGAGCAAATTGGATTTGCTTGTTTGAATTATCGTTGTTGCTGCAGGGGTTACAAAACTAGATAATAACACAAGTGTACGCCTATAAAAAAAAGTGTAAAGCAAAGCTTAAGTCATAAATACACACACCTTGGAGCGAAATTTGGCTAAGTAAGGGGAAGCATAAAAATAACTTCCTCTTCTTCATATATTACGCTTATACTAGCAGATCGATCGATACTACTTTCATGGATAAGGAACTTTTATAGATATTTGAGTCAAACTTGAAATCGTAGTTCTATTACTTCGCATACTCTTGGCTAGGGTGTTTTAAAATCATCCAAGTTTTTTCCATTTGCCGAAGACAAAATCCTTGATCTAAGCCCTATGGAAATCAGTTAAAACAATTAAATTAAAAATACAATAATCGGACAAGGACCTCCATATCCTATACCATTTCGTCCAATATAAATCCTTATTTACTTTTATGATAAATTAGCAAAAATTATAAATACTTTCCATATAAAACCACACTTTTTATATGAATCATTATATGGGAGGGGACCAAAATGTAATCTGAGCTGATTCAAACTTAGCAAAATTAATATTCTTATCAAAACTTGTAGTATTTTTTATATACTTTATTTTTATATTATTATTCCTCATTTGTTTTCGTCTTAAAGTATTAAAAATTATATTTTGTTACCATGTAAAAGCTTATTTTCTATGGGAAATCTTACATAAGTTAGGAACAAAAACAAAAACAGGCGCAACTTATTCGAATTTTCTATATTTAACTACTACATTGAACTGCTATTATTGGCGAATTGTCATCATAAAATATTAAAATTAAAGATTTTCTTCGTAAAGAGTCTTACTTTGTTTAGGAATATTCAAACAATTCAAACAGGTAGGTAGGTATTCAAACAATTGGCCCAACTATTCAAGCATTTCACACTAACTCGGTATGTTGAAATACTATTTGTCGAGAAATTTTGACGATAGTAAATTTATTTCACATAACAATTTTTTTAAAATAAGGCACTGTACACGGGTAGTCGTTGTGAAAATGGATTCAATCCATTTCGTCCTCGACCTAAAACTTCAGTGTAATAAATTTCTTCAAAAATTCTCAAAAAATACGATTTGCACCTTGACTTACTACTTTCTAACATTATAACCAAATTAAGAGGCTTAATAGTAAGATCTAAATTCTGGTCGGATTTTAATACTCTATAGTCGGACAAGGCCGGCAATAAAATAACCAACACCACTTTACCTAACGTAATTCTACATACACTATTGTGAAAAAATACTGCAAATTATATCTTGTTTCAAGCTAAGCCCATGTTTTCCATAGGGGACCTTACAGTGAAGGGAGCCTAAATGTTAAACTGGTCAAAAGTTAGCAAATAGAATTTTTCTGAAAAAGATCTTATTGGTCTACTATTTATGCCATAAAATACGAAAAATTAGACTTTGTTGGCATATGAAGACGTGCTTTTCACAAGGTGGTGTTTAAGAAATAAATCTAGCTGATCCACATTTGCTGCAGTCCATTTTTATACCAAATTACTAGTAGGGACCAATTTCCACCATGAAATCATTACAGATCAGATCTTTTCGTCATACAAAGGCTTACTTTTCCTAGCAACATTTTTTTCTAACGAAGGTTTAGGTTTACATGGTCCAAATTTAGTTACTTTTTATATCAAATTAATATTAGGGACTCATTCTCATTATAAAATATTAAAAATTCGACCTTTTTGCCGCATAAAGGCTTACTTTTCTTATAAACTGTTATGCATGACGTGATTCAAAGAATATTTCCGTCCACGTTTTTCACGTTTACTTTACCTGCATGTTCCTACCGATTTTTATCGAAAAATAATAGAAATTTTAGGTTTTTTTTTCATATAAGGAGTTTTTTCAAATAGGGATTTATAAGGGGAGCGGTCATTCAAATGGTACGATCGAATCCAATTTGAACAGCGATCGTCCTTATTCCAAAACACGCCAGTATACCAAATTTTGTCAGAGTATATCAACAATTTCGACCTGTATTTTGAAAATAAAAATACATGGACAAATATCAAATAGACAGGCAAACATGAATCGATTCAGAAAATGCGTCTGAGTCGATCAGTATAATAAAGTGTTGGTCGCTCTTAAGTTCTTATGGGTGTTACGTTCATCAACACAAAATTATTACACTGTACCTTAAGCGGTAAAGGGTGTAAACATTATCTCTACTAAAAGTTGTCGCAGTTTTCATCAAAATTCAAACGCATTTTTCTTATATTTTAAATGGAGTTTATTAAACCCAATATGTCCTTTCACCGATAAAAAATTGATATAAAAAGCTGAAACGTAATATACTTAGTTACTTTTCACACAATTTTCGAAAACCTAGCATAATATAAATGCCAAGGCATGAGAGACCTACAGTAATTCACCAAAAGTTTTGTGGTAAAGTTGTAAGTTATTTATCGATTTTGCAAATACTAAAAAGTTTAATGATTCGCAAGAATGCGCCCAGAACTAGAAAAATAGTTTTAGATTAATAACATATTAATTGTTCAAAGTACGTTCGAGCGAAAATATGTATTTTTCCCACCTCCAACTCAAACGGCCAGAAACACTAAATATCTTTCTGCCACATTCTCTACCAATAATCATTTCTCGCCATCACGATCGTGTGCATGACGTAAGTAACCAATCAAACACAAGAGAAAAAGAAATTTTATCTTTAGAAAAAGTGCAGATTGAGTGAAAGGTTTCCCGTTTCACTTTATATTATATCAGCGTAATACTCCTTTAGGTCTTCTTTTGATAATAACACATTGACAAATTTCAAAAGAATTTCTAAGAAAACTTTTTATGATAAGAAAATAAGAAAAAAGAAAAGGATGTCTTTCACTATTTCAATATCAGTTCATATTGACATGAAACTGAAAGTTAAATAAAAAAGTTTTCTTATACAAAATTATTCACTTAATTTAATTCCTTTCAAGTGCATATTTTATGATTCAATGATGCAGTTCAAGTTTTTATAGCTATAAGAAGTGCGCTATGAGCTCCTGTTCATGCACATACATATATCCCTTAATCTCTTATTAAAAATGCTGTGCTCTTTACTCACAATGTTGTTATGAGACTGTGCGTAATAAAGATATTAAATTTGTGTTATTGTTGCTTTAAAATGCATTCTCCGTCTGTAACCCAAATATTTCTGAATCAATAAAAAACTTAATTAAATAGGAAAAAAAAGGAAACAAAAAACAAAAGCAACACAAAAACACAAAATTTGTATTCAAATAAATGCTATGGCAACCGAACTTGTACCACATGTGGCGTTACCAGTTGTATGTGGCTATGCATACGTATACATGTAAGCTTTTAGCAGGTATTACTGTCGCTTTATCCGGAACTAGGTTATGACATACCTTCTTACTCGTAAATGTGTATATATACCCATCTTTTTTTTTTAATATATTTTCTATTCCGAGAGCACCGGGTGTGCACAACACATTTCTAAAGCCTTCCTAATGGTTTTGTGTTCACATATACGTATATATATATATATGTATATATATATATATGTATATGTATATGTATATATATATATATATATATATATATATATATATATTTGCATAAGTTTTTTATATTAAATTTTGGGTTTTCTTATTGATTTGTTTCCTTTCTTTCAGTTTCTTTTCCAGCACTTAGTTACAGTTTGCACATTAAATTATTTGGTAACGTAGTAATAATCACAGGTTTCTCTCTACATTTTCTGCAAAATTTTTTAAAAAATAACTTACAATATTATGGACGATAAACTTATTGGAAACAAAAAACAAGAAAAAACGTATGTAGCCGAATATTTCTTACCTTCACTCTCTTGAAAAGAAAATTCAAAACAAAAAGCAAAAAACGATAAAAACTGAATTTTGATATTTTATAATATTGTGTGAGGAAGGCTGATTTTTTCATTTTTGCATGTTATCATGTATCTGTTCTAATTTATGACTATAATGAGCAACAAGAAATTCAGAAAGGAGAGTTGTTTTCAGTTTATGTTGCACTGTAAGAATGTCTTTTGAACGATTTAGCTCATTTTCTGTACTAACTTCCTTCTAATAACTGCAAATGTTTTTAGCCTATTTTAAGATGATATCTCAACTTGATATGGTATTGAATGGGTAGAAAAACAGATTAGTCCAGAATTTGATATGAGTTCAGAACAATTATAGCTTTATAGAGTATGTTAAGCTTCTTTGTGGATGTTGCAAACGTCTCAACAAAATAATGAAATTTCCATATCCTAGAATGTTAGCTGTGCATGGACAGTTTTTTCCATTTTTTTGCACCTATAGTAGGATCAATTACGGAATACTAGTGGAAATACTTGTTATACATAAAGGAATTATATATTATCAATTATTAAATTATAAATTAAATTATTATATAGTGCAGTTTATGAATAATGAGAAAAAAATCCAGTTCAGTCCAAGTAGGCTCATTTTCAATACTATGTTTTCGATGTTTTGATCAAACTGAAAGGTCCCTTCCTTCATTTTTGTGAAAAACACAATATCTATCGTAGGTAGACTCGCAGATGAACGGATAAACATATCCAGACCGATTCAGATGTTCAGGCTAAAAACGAATATATATACTTTTTAGGGACGCGGACGCTCATTTTATTTTGGATGTTACAAACGTATTGATAAGATTAATGTCCTCTCAACCTACGATAGTGGATGTAAAAATATTTATACTTTAAAAACGATCAAGTTACTAAAAGTGCAGTATATAGGTTTACATATCGATATGTTGGCCTGTTATATGTTGTAAATCCATCACAAAACTCTACACTTGACTTTCGTAAAGACTTAATAGAAAACATAGTTGAAGTATAGGAAGCAATATTGAAGTATTTTTGAAAGTTTAAAGACGCCTAACATAACAAATGAACGACTTGTAAGACGATTATTGTTTTTTATTATTACGAAATATACTACAAAGCTTTAAAAAAAAATTGAAAAGTTTAAGGAAATTTCATATAAGTTATGCTTGGATTAAAAACTTACTAGGATTATTTAGCTTTTCTGTAAAAAGAAGTTTACAATGAAACTTTAGGAAAGGTTCATGCACCTCTTGCGTAATTCTGCTTTAATCATATCGTAAAGTATCTTCGTATTAAATGCCAAAGGAAGGTTGTATGCTAAATTTGTCCTATCGTGCATAACACCGCAGCAAGGCAGATTAGCTGTATAAACTCTTGATAAACTATCTGTCTATCTGTCTGTTGTTAAAAATCTTAATGTTAGAAAAGTTGAAATAAAAACAAGCTTCAACTTGCCATATAAGCATAATGTTAGATTATAGCCATAGATTGATTTCAAAACCTGTTCTGAGCCTTGAATAAATAATGGGCAAACAACTATAGTTTATCTGCCATAAGAGCTATTTTTTTTTTTTTCAATTTTTCTTAGCACTTTATCACCTTCATAAATTCTATATACAAAATATACGTCGTTTGAGTTTTTAAGTGGGATCTCTTACAGCGAAGGAAACAGTTGAAGAGAAGGAATTAAAAAGCCACAAATTTGTTCATTTATTTAAGTAAAAAGAATATAAAAATCCATTGTGTTATATTGTGTTATTGTGGGCAATCCATAGCGCGACGTAAAAGGTCTATTGTGTTCTTCCTTGCCTCAAGCCCTCTAGTGTCCTCCACGATTTCGAGCTTCATGTGTATATACAAAGACACAATTGAAACGATGACTTCATTGTGTTGTAATTGGTCTCATAAACTACCTTGCGATGATCAGGAATATTAGCTGATCACAATGAATGCATTCGCATGACTCGAAGTGTCAAAGCATGGTTTTCATTGCAAATTTTGAACTACTACAACTAAACACGTACAATCAAGCGTTCCTTCATCGCGCGCTTAACATTTTTTCTTCCGTCCCATTACTGCCGATTTGAAATCATCGACTTTTTTCTCTTTGCATTCTTATTGGTCAATCCTTTTTTCTTATTTTTTTTTTGCAAAAGAATGCAAGGAATGCTGTATAACTATGCATGTGCACGAAGCGAATAGTAAGGTTACTTGCATGCATATTTTCTTCGTCGGCCATTACATTTTTAATGTTGTGCAAGAATATGAAGCATACAAAAAAACATGGAAAAATCGACTACTTATGTGCTGCATTGATGGATGCTGTGCTTCGATAAATACATATCGAATTAAATTTTGTTTAACAAGCGTTATGCAAACCATATAGATGTGGTTTAACCTAATTCTAATCTAATTAACATTTATTTGGAAAAAAGTTACAAAAACTTTTAGAATAATAAAATTTTTAGTAACGATAATGAATTACAGCTGACACACTTCTTTTCAAGAAGGATGCAAGAAATGAAGACTTCCATTTTCATGGTTATTCTAGTACTACTTCTATGTTGCTTTGAATGTTTCTAACTCGCTTACACTTTTTACATCTTCCAACGAGTTAATCGAATGTGAAAGTTTTAAGTCTTCCTCTTGCAGCCAATATGTGGACATTTGACAGGCATTGGATATTCATTTGCACACGGATATCAATTTTATAGATGATATAGTTCATGGCTGAATTGGCTTTTTGAGTCGATTTATTTCGTCCACTTCGCCCAATCATTTGACTATTGTTAAACTCTATAAAAGCGGAAAATTTCGTTCCACTTTAAATGTCCTCCATCAATGAATTAGAAACTGAATATATTCACAGTAAACTATAATTCTGTGCAAGTGTAATTACAATTCCAATTGCATGTAAAATATCTTCATAGCAATGATTAGATGTCAAAAACTCGTTTTCAGCTATCAGACAAAGCATTCATCACATATTATAGTTAAATTAGATGCTAGATAATCCAGGTTACATCAAAAACTTAGTTAGTTCTGATCTAAATCCATATGATGCCAATTCACATTAAAAGTGAAATAGTAGGATTTCTTTGATTAAAAACAAGTAAAAATGTAAGAGTTAAGTAAGGACAATCAACATACGCGTTACAGTATTTCGACTGTTACAAGAACACTATTAATAATTAGAAATTATTGCTGCAAATACATTTTGATGAATGCGTTAGGAAATTAATGGAAATTAGAAATTATTGTTACTTTTTTCTTTTTGAAAAAAACTCTACGTAAGAAATACGGTAATTAAAGTAACGTGAACCAAACTTAATACTATAGACTTTTTTTGCCAAAAAAGTTATTATTTTTTAGCTGTTTTCTTCCGAAAGATAGGCATATTAGAAATGGCAATGTATGTAATAGCCCGATGTAAAAATCAATCCAGTCTATTTCAACAGATTTCATCCTTGACTTCATTGAGCCGGAAAATTTTATTAAAATATGTTGAAAATTGCGACATGTAAGTTGAACACAAAAATCCATAAGGTAAAAAATAATACCTGAATAAGAATGCTATGTATATACATATATGATATATATAATATATAATATATAATATATAATATATAATACATAATATATTATTATTAATAAAATATTGCTCTATCTAAGGCACAAATTTAATGTAGCCCTGCCCCAAGTATTGTGTAATATAGTGATTATTAGATTCATGACATCTCCTGCTAAATGTGTTCTTTACACAATTATCAAAACTGTATTGAATATACTGTACTTCCCCCAGTTTTTCTCATCTTGTTTACCATATTAAAATAATTTATTTACTTTCAGAAACATTATAACACACTTCAGAGAAGCATACGAAATTTAATAATCTATAAATTTCGGTCTATAATATTTGACATGCAATAAAAAGAAAAAAATAACAACTCACACTTTACATTTATAACACAAGTGCGGAAATAATAATCAAACGATCAGGTAACAAAAATCGTAATAAATAAAAAATAAATGAGAAAAAAACGAACAAAACAACAGAGAAAGATTATTACCCCTATTTCTTCCTGGATACACAAAACGATTGAAAATAAATTTTATTTTAAGTATTTACGTGGCACAGCATAATGATTTGTTTTGTTATTCCGTTATATTGTGTTGCTTCCATCGTTTTGCTTTCATTGATTACATTTCATGCTTATAAATAAATACGTCAAAACCTCATTTACAATTATTGAAAAGTGTCAGTGGAATAAATTGTATATATTATGCTATTTTTTCACACACCATAAATTTATTTGATTTAATGTTTACAGTAAATATGAATGAGAATATGCAAAAAAAGTGCTTAAAATAACAAGGGGAATTTCAATAGTTCTCTAAAATTAAATTATAAACGCTTTTAATACACACTTAAAGATTGATATGAAGATCCACTAAATATGGACTTCCAGGTGTGACAATCAGAAAGATGTACTGAAGTCTTTGCAAGGGAAACTGAAAAATCTAGCCTTTAGTCTCTTAGAAGGCCGCTTTCAAAGACATTAACGTGTCTTGTTATTTGTAAAAGGCAAAAATGAGAAACGTGAAGATAACGGTAAAGTTAAAGTTAGCTTATGTCTTGCGTTTCACAGAAACGACTCAACTGGCTTTCTCTCTTCCTGTAATACAAAGACGAATATTCTGCGGCCCAATTAATTCGTATTGCGTTATAAAGAAACCATGTTATATGCAGCTCAGAATTATTTTAAACCAGAAAAAGAGTTCTATTTAAATCGAATTATATAAAATATAGAAATAAGACAAATTAAATTAATCTCTGTACGGCATTATGTGGAAACTGCATTAATACAATTTACACACAATTAATACAAATGAATTTGTATTCTCTGCGGCATAATAGTACCAGTTACGGTTGGTAGCTTCTTCCAATGAAGGTTTGGAACAATTTTTAAATCATATGCGTAATTTGAATTGATTGGAATTATTCGGATTTTCGATGTCGCAATCCAATCATCGTTACACGTCACGATTCAGCAGCACCCTGCTTTGTGTTAATGAGGAAAAATAACGCTTACTGAGAATGGGATTTTTTGACGCAGAAATCGATTTATTTGAAAAGTATGTTACTTGCGTTCCAATCAAATAACGAGTTAACCTAACAATGAACTTACGTTCATTTATATAAAGAAACTTTCAGCAATAGATGTATGCAAATAAGTCGGTTATCTTCATGAGTCACATATGTTTATGAACAACGTAAATCGGTTTATATGTATTTACCGTTTAATAAGAACCTAAGTCCATCTATACACTATTGCATAAAAGCGATTAAAGCTATGGGCCGTTAACTTTCTACAGTGGCGTAACTACGTTTATATATGAGCGATTGCTTTTCAAAAGTGGTTCCACTATATATATGGAAAATTTATTGTAGAAGTTTCCTGGACCTACACATATTTATTTTAAAATGAAGATATTTTTAATTTATTAATTTATTTAAAACAACAACTTAGGGATCAACCGAAGAGTCCAGGTTGGTGTCAGTGGAAAATGGATTTAAGTCGCTAGTAAAATAAGCGACCCAAGTATATATCAAATAAATGCTCAATTTAATCTTCACTGTCTTCTCTATATATTTCAACTCCATGTGAATAAATCTTTAGAAAAATTTTTCTATACATACGATGCAATATAATATAAGCGAAGAAAGATATTTGCTTGTATTTATACTTATGTATAGGTATGCCTACATAACTTCTCTAAACATCGTCATACATACATCTTACATACATGTATGCATACATAAGCACATAATTTGGTTTTGCTTTACTACTACTGCCCCACTGCATACATGCCGTTGTTGCTGCAATATAATGCATGCATAACAAATTCTCGATAATACCAAAAGGGGAAGAATTTTAACAATGCCTTTGTTATACAATAGTCTCTTATCGCTATTGACTGTTCAATTAAAACCGAGAAAAGGTTCTCAGTTCATATGAATACATATTAGTGGTAAGTGAAAGAGAGAAAGACTAACAGATACGGGAGCATATAGGAATAGAGTAAGAGAAAAAGCAAAGAAAAGATGATGCTTGCTTTAAATCAGGATATGAATGGTATTCAGGTAGAAAAGAATATAGGAAAAACGAGACGTAAGAAAATTGTGGGTGTTACGATATCGTGTTTATGCAACATTACGACAACATGATTCCTATTGTTTTTTTCTTCTTATGTCGCTGTTATGACAAGTAAAGCGGCATTATCATTGCCAAAGGCATTCCAGCACATAACCAAAAGTCTGTCTGTCTATAAATGAGCTGACGTGCGAAATTGTGCGCGCGCGTGTGTGAATGTGTGTGCAATTAAGTAAGCGGGACTTGTCCGTTTAGATGACACTTACGATCTTAACTTTCAAGTCAAGAAATATTTGAACAACAGTTGGCTTTTTTGATTTTCCTTATTCTCTCTTTATTCCACTTCGTTCTATTGTTGTCTGCAATTTGTTGCTTGTTGTTGTTACTCTTAAGTCAGAAATTGATTTCTGATAGAACACGACAGCATATGTGGTAATGTGTATGGGTTACGACGATAGTAAAGTTTCTGTTTTCGTGTCGTTAAATTTCTGTCAATACTTTTATTTTCTTGTCATAAATCTTGAAGTTAGCTTTTCTAGTGTAAACAATCTGAAGGTGCAAGTTTGAGTTGTTACAACGAGAAAAAGAGAGACGAAGCGAATACTGTTATAAACGGCGGGAGATGTATATGTATATGTGTGTACGTGCATATATATTAAGCAAACTTTATATAAATACAATGTGTTGAGTCGTTTCAAAACTTTTTATCGCATTTTTCTAGACAAAATTTTCTTTTGCAACAAATTTCTCTAAACTAGCTCAGCGCATCCACATATGTTTCTGTTCAAAAAAATAGTAGTGAAGTCAAATTACTATTTTTATTACATCAATTATTTAATTCTTTTGTTGTTGAGATGAGGAAAAAACGATCCCTACTACCGGATATATTAACTCTTGGTAATGTTGCCGATTTTTTGCATCAGGCTGCGTTGAGGTTTCTTCGCATTCGTTGGAGCAGAGCATGCGACAATTTTCTCTATTACTTTCATTATTGCCCGTTACTTTTAACACTTTACGAATAAATTTCGCCGTTTTCCCTTACAGTAGCAGTTCCACACGTTCTAAACGAAGCAAATGTTTTAAATAACGTTTGCGAATTAAAGGAAATACGAATACGTTTCGATCGATCGTCATAGCTATCAAAAGATAATCCTAGTCGCTAACAGCTTTGATTAGAATGACACGAATTTGTCGCCATTTCTAAAAATAATATCTGATGTATAATCTCGCTTACGATATTCTCTACATAGACGAAACATACTGTTTTGTGAATTTAAAATGCTTTCATGGTTTTCAGATATAAAAAACCGGAATTCTCCGGTAATGATTAAATTTTCGAAAATTCTAGAAATTGGGGTAAATGTCTACTTACCGTGTCATTAGCGCAAATACTAACACTCAATGCATGACACTTCCTACATTACAGCTTCGTGTACTATTTCGATGAATGGAGTGTTTGAATTTAAATTAGTTTTAAGCCATTTTTTCCCGATAAATTCAAATTTGCCGATTTTCAAGCGAACAACAACTCGGCGGAATTTTTTTAAACCAATTTTCGGGAATAATGGTTTGATTTTCATTAAGTTTTAAAAAACCTTTGGTTTTTTTATTATGAAAAACACAAAGCAGGAGTGTTTTGCTATAGCCCATATTTCGTTCTTTAAACATCGGGAAAGGCGTTTAGTATACCTTAAGAATGAATTTATTTTTAACGAGCACAAAATGTTATTAACTTTTGATCGCTGTAGAACGTCGTCTATTTTCCTATTGACTTCGCTGCAGGTATTGTTTTTTTCTTTTTTATCGTTGTAAAGACGTCGTATGATGTTTCGCCGAAGATACCAAATGTTAGAAATCGTTGCAAAGACATCGTATTTTTAAAATGGTTGAGATATTAGGCGCACATTAAGCACTTTAAGCACAGATTGCATCCCGCTACTATTTTGAACGCAGCTGTGCTTACACACATATGTTTAGATGTTACTGCGTGCATTGTCACTGTGTTTAGATTTATATACACTCGAATTTTCAATATAATTGGATTTCTCTAGATTGACAGGTTTTAAGATAAATTACTTTAACAACATATGTCAGTTTAAAAAAAATGCATGAAAATATTTAATGATCCTTTATAGATATTAAAGACTAAACGGAAATTTATCTCTCGTTATAAATTAAAATCCTCAAACTTAATATCTTTCGAAAAAAAAAGAAAAAACTACATATTAACCTCCAGTTTAGCTTCTGTTGGTTTACAGTTTCGCTGTGCTTCAAAGTTCAAGCAGACAAATTTGATACAAAATCTAAAATATTTCTCTTGATACTTAAGATGCTTCTTGCATTATGGTTTATTATGCATACAAATTTCTTTGTATTTATATTTGTTTGTTAATTGCAGAAACAACAGAGGAAATTTTTTGGGCAATTAATCGCACAGAAAAGATTATTGTTCGTTAAATATCCGAATACGTTATCACGGTGGGCAACGGCATATCCTAGGCAATCACTACGTCAGGTCATTTACCACCTCTGCTGGTATACGTTAGCAACAGGAACATCAACTTACAACAATAACAACACAGGAACAAAAACAATAACCGCAAAAGCAACAACTATAACAAGAACAACAATAGCTCTAAGAGTAAAAACTTACTTTTGTAATATAATTCAATGAGAACACTTAAAGTTCATTATCAGATGAAACTAACATTGCCCATCATTGTTATGTAACTAACATATCATATCGTGTTGCATTGCCTAGCTTAACACGTATATGTCTGTGCGCTTCTGTGGAAATGAGAGCCAACACAGCAAATTGAAACAGCAACGGAAATTAAAAACTAATGTACAATGAACACGAATGCACATTCATATGAAAAACGCGCACATACACGTATACATACCTAGGTACATGCTTCTGTACAAAAACTATACAGATAATGGTAACGTTAGAAAATACGTAAAATTCGCGGAGTCTACAAAACAATTCAGATAATATGAAATCACTAAAAGCTAATTTGTGTAAAAATGCTATGTTACTATAAATGACTGAATGAGCGAATGAATGTTTGAATGTGAATGCACATAGAAAAGCGTTACCGAATGCCAGTAGTGGTAGCTTATATATATATAAGGCCGGGTGAATTATGGTTATAGGAAATTTGGAAAATATGAAGAAAACAGATGAGAAGTTCAGTACAGCGCTACAACGATTCCTTATTGATCAATACATATGGAAGACATAATTGACCATGCCCACTTTAGGTAATAACCAGGGAATATGTATTCAAAAGAATATCTTTACATACAGTTCTTGATTCGTACCTGTTTTGTGAACCTTTCAAAGTCTTATTATAAAAGATAGAAACGCATGATTATGCATAGGGATCGGATTTTATCTACAAAGAGTAACCGCTTGTATTGGAAAAATAAGTTGTTGTCAAATTTGTTCTTACTGCATTAATATTTTCGATAAGCGGATCAGCAGACAGACGCGATTTATTCGACATGCAACGTTAAGTTTTTAAGAAAAACCCTTGAAGTCTTTGTTATTATGTCGATCTTATAAACTTAAAATCGAACGTGAATTATGGTTTCTTTCTTGATGAAAAACTTTAGGCAGCAGGATGAAATATGTACACCAAATTTGTTTTATGCTCCCGATCGCACATGAAAATGAACTTGACGACCGGTATTTTTAGATAAATCGGCTCGGAATATCGGGCTAATTAAGTGTACGTCATAGTTCTTGAGTTTACAAAGTGAATAATAAATTTAGAGCAATTGGTAACATTGGAGTATTATGTAAAGAAATAAAAACTTTAACTCGTGTGGTAAGCCTGTTTCTTATTTTCCTTTGTAAGAAACTTTCTGTCTTTCGTTACAAGACTGCGCTGCAGAATTTTGAAAACAAATTTTCTACTGATTTACGCCACCGTTTACTTTTTCTTAGCAGTAAACAATTAAGTAAAGAGCTCAACATACCTTTCAAATCTTAGTTAATTTTAAAGACAAATATAGAAATTTTTATTGATTCTCATCTCGTCCACTAATGCGGAAGGCACATAGTGTTGTTATTCATAAAGTATATTTAACCTAAAAGTTGGGTATCAAAAATTTACCGTAATGGCTTTATTATTACCTTTTTTTGCATATCTATCGTTATAGCTACACGCGTAGAGATACATTTTGTTAAAACCAATCGTTGAAAAGCCAAAGTTATTGCTATTATGAATTATATAGAACAATAGCACACTCAATGAACTCTATGTGTTTATAATACGCATGAATTTTGAGTCAATTACCATTATTATAAAATGATAATATGAATACTCATTTCGTTCAAAATCTTTTTTGGTAATTAACCGCGATTTTCTTTTCACTTTTCTGTTCATTTATTTTTTTTTATTTTTTTTTTTTTTGCATGCATTATATACTTCAAGAGGTTTAAGTACTACGCTATAAGAATTTAAATTAAATTAAAATAGAAAAAAAATAATAAATACACAAAACACGAAAATTTTCTTAATTTCTAAAGGAAGTAAGTAGTTTACATTATCGAAACAAGTACACTTATGTCGATTAATCTTTCTTTCATATTATATTCACATTATATTATACGAAACAAGAAAGAAAATTATATTCGGCTGCGCTAAATTTTTTATACCCACCACCTTTATTTTAAAAAACGGGGAAAAAACTAAATTTTAATCGGGGGGCGTCTATCAAGGAATACCATGTATAAGAACCAGAACAAAACAGACGAGTTTTCAGCTTATACTATAAGCGTGGCCAATCGGGAGAATTTTCAGGAGCATTTTCTCAATGTTACAAACATTTTCATACAAAAATTAAATTTCAATATTCTATTATATCGAGTGTGCGTGGTCTCCCGTTTTTACGAAACTAACACTTAGATAATCTAAAAAATATTAAGTCTCCAAGAAGTTACAAAACGTATATATATATATATATATACACCTTTCAATCGATTCCTGGTGCCAAGATTTCTTTTTTATACCCACCCACCCATTGTTTATATTGCCCAGAACAAAGCATATATATTCATGATGGTCTAGGTAATGCCTGTGATAAACATTCTCCTAGTCGTAGGAATGGAGATATTGGTTATACATTTGAAGTTCTTTCACATACGGTGCCATTGAATATGAGCCAATTCAATCAAAGGCCACGTCTACAGTAGAAGCTGAAAGCATGTTTTCTGGCTGTTTTGCTCTGGCTGTTTTTCAAGGTATTCCATAAAAAGAAAAAAAAATTTAGTTTTCGCCTTTTTTTAAGATAACGGTAGTAGATATAAAAGATTCGGCATAAATGTATGTAATTTTCTTTTTTGTTAGATCTAAATTTGGACCAGTTATGCTGCAATTTGCAAAGCGCCTTCAATTAAAGATGCTTCGCGAGAATGGGTCCGTTGTTGCAAAAATAATTTTTTATTTTATTAACTAATAATATATGCTTAATAATCTCCTCGAATAGTATTATTTTATCACATTTCCTTTTATCAACAAATTACGAAAATCAATCTTTTGTGAACTGTTACGCTGATATTAACTCTTATATCACAATTACCTCTTACAGGAGAGAAGATTTGATTTAACAAAATTTTTTGGTTTGTGTTTGTCACAATTTGAAGGCAATCACAGCTACTTCAAACTGGCCAAACAATTAAAACCACACAAATTTTTAATGGGCTCTCTATATGTCCATGTCCCCAGAGATTTTACTATATTTTCTGTAGAAATCTCTGTGATATAAGACTGACTTCAAAAGAGGACTGTAAAAATCATTTCTTGCTCTTCCACGCACAGAAATCCCAGAAATCCCCGAGTCGCATCTTCACAGTATGCACTATACATTTTTTCAGCTCTCACGTTAGCATTATTGCCTTGTATATGATCCCAAAACGAGAAGAGAAGAAAGTATGTACTATTTCGTTGCGTGTTAGAGATTGTGAGCAATAATAGTTTATTAAAACGTAAACAATACCAAATAGTTATCAGAAGACTAACTGCACTCTTATATATAATATTTAGTGAAAGCAAACACTTTTGTCCCGGTAACTTAGATAGGAGCATAGATACTACCCATCTGTTTCAGAACTTACTTATGACTCGACCTAATAATTTGTTTGTTTTATTTGGAAAATCAAATAAAAAGTCAAAAATATAAAAATTGCAAAGCAATTTCTCCAATGTATGTAAACTACAGTAATCCCTGAGCTGAAATTTGATAAAAATGATCTTGAGAATGTAACATGTTTTCGCGGAAAAATAGAACAATAAAGGATATTACTTTTAGTGATTACTATGTAAGGACGCATCGATTAAACACTTCGGTACGTCCGTCATTTTCTCTCTTTCGCACTCTCTTTCGATCACTTTCTCCCTCTGCGAATGAATTGAATCGCATATTTTCCATATTACTTGATATTAACGATCTATTTTGAAAACAATTTACGATTGTAAGCAAACATGTCCATAGTCTAATTTTTAGAAAATTTTCATGAAAATAAGTGAAGAATCGTATTACACAAAGCGGTGAAGGACGTTGCCTAACAATAACATTAAATTATTTTCTCATAGATTTTCTTTGGACTTCTCTGAATGGATTGATGAATATCGGGTATATTTAATTTTCACATTTGCTAGCGGAGCAGAATATATTAGATAATCTGTACTAATTTTAAAAATTTCCGTCTTTTTTGCCATAATATGGTAAGAGAGCGATTTTAAAGCGAAGACTGTGAAGATGGAAAAAAATTTAAAAAAATTTAACTATAAAGCTTTATACTAAGTTACGTTTACTTTAATTTTTTAATGCAAAGTAGTCTTTTCTTTTATATTGAAATTCATAGCTGCATTTTGCTGCGGGACAAAAGTGATCAATTCTGGTATGGTATTTTCTTTGCCATATCCTCATGTATTGCTGAATAAACTTTTAATGACTTTTAATGACTTTTAAGCTCATTTTCTTTTCCTTTTGTAATAAATTTTATAAGTTGCTATAGCATATGCTTTTCTCTTTATTTAAGTACAAATAACTTAAATATATTAAGATTTGCTATATACATCTATAATGTATTTATATATCTATGTATAATATATATATTATATTTATATATATTTATATATATATAGATATATATATTTAAGTAGGTATACATGTATTACTTTAACTATATTGTTCTTACAAATGTGTGTTTGTAACGTGTTGAAATCAACATCGAACATTTGTAACCGAAACTCAGATTTTGTGTTTATTGTTTTCACACACAATGACATGTTAAACATTTTCGTGTCAAATGACAACAAGCTACATAGTGCGGAAAATAAATGAAATTAAATTTGTTGAACATGATAGGTGAAGGATAATATAGATGAGAAGAGGATTAGGAAAGATATAAAAGATAACAATCTTTTTCTTTCAAGATATATACATAATGATTTTGAAAGGACTTCTGAAGGGAAATCGAAAATTTTTGTTTATAAACGTATAAAAACGTACACATATTACCTTATGAAAATAAATATCAATTGTTTTATACAATACACATAAAATCGCTGGCTCGTTTTTAGTTATACATAAATTTCTGCGACTGAAAGAGGAAGAACAAGCGTTAAATATATAGAACATGTCAACAACATTGCTACTAACAGAAGGTGTTAAAATTTCTCTGTAATTTTAACACGAAATACTGGGATATTCCTCAAAACAATATGTTAAGGTTACGATATTATGCAATTAACATGATGTTAGCAGAATGTTATTAAGATATATTTTAACAGCGGTGAATTTCCTCAACAGTGATAAACACTCATATGAGCGAGAGCACAAACGGTTACGAGAGAGCGCCTGCCTCAAAGAATTGATAACCAGAGAGCGAGAGTACTTGTCAGAGAGTTAAATTCTGGGAGAAAATGAGAGAAAAAACTGAGAAAAAAAGTTGAGATGCCGAGAGTTTAAAATGTAAATGAGAGTAAATCTATTATAAATAAATCTAGAGATTTCATTACCATATGGAGATTTTGGCGAAAATTTTTATATGCTGATAATGATAAAAATTTGTATACAACTGTATGCTTTGTATGTATACATAAATTTCTTTTCGTTTTTGCCGTTTTTTTTGGAGGGTAAATAGTTTTTACTTCTTTTTTAAATTTTTTGTTATATGCTTCATATCTTCAATGCTTGCACGTCTACCAAAATTATGTATGCTTACCATATGGTGTTTATTGAACATTAACAAATATAAGAAAAAAAGGAGTTGATACAAGAAGCCCAAAAACAACAACAGATGAAAATAAGAATGTTTTCATTAAATTTCATCTTTTTGAAATTAGGGTCATATGTCTTCTTCTTTTTTGTATAATAAATAGCACATCGTCTTTGCCATTACTTTGTTGTTTGCTTGATAGCAAATTTTCATTGCAGAAAAACTGGAAATTCCCTTTTGAATAATATATAGAATACTTAAGCTTAGTATTACAGAACTCATTATCCAGGCAGCCAGTTAGTCAGCAGCAGTAGTCTTATCATTATTATCATCATCATCATCATTATGATCAACACCGTCGTCAAACACCGTCATCGGGTGAAACCTTTATGGTATAACTGAGATTTTTTTTGCATTTTATATGCATATGCATAACGTTTTCCTTGCTTTTAGATAGCCGGGTGAAATATCCTTACATGTGTGTGGCTTTATCAACTTCAAGTTATGCATATATGCATACATAAAAGTATGTTGGTTTGTTTATGTATAGATATAAGTGTGCATTTAATTTTAATACTTAAACCTGAGCTCTCAAATAAGCATACATATATATATACATATATACATATAAGCCGTCAGACATATACAAACATCTATCTTTTAGATCCCCGTAAACTTCCACGTAAGCCTGTTGAATTCATTTGACAGACACACTCGTACATACATATGTACTTATATACGTGGTTATAATATTTTATACAATATTTGTGCATTTACTTGCACTCACGTTCTGTGCATACTCGCACACACACACACACACACACACACTATACGTATGCACGCATGTCTATACATGAGTACATATATATCTTTTTTAATATTATAGCCTGTAGTTAGTCTGACACACAGCGTGGCAGAATTTCCACAGGAAATGCTTTCATATGTACACAGTTTGTAGCATTTTTCAGTCCTTATGCGCCCAAGGTTGGCGTTCTGCATGTTTAACGTATTTTTTGCCCTTGTTGTCGTTGTTGTTACTTTTCATTTTGCAATTTTTTTTCTTGCATATTTTTTGTTTGCTTTTTTCCTCTATTAAATTAGCATGAGACTTTTGAAGAGTTGAAAGAACAAAAAAAATAAAAAATTAAAAGAAAAAATATATAATAAAATACATTCATACTCACACGCATTGACATATCCAAGCATTTAGACAAACCCAACATTCTTTCTCGCTCACTCGCAAAGCGCGGAAACTGAAAAAAAATAAAATGTTACAAAATTGAGTGTCGAGTGTTTGCTTTCCACTTATTCGGTATTTTAAGCCGTGTTGTATTTGTATCCATATGCATACGTATGCTTCTTTTTTTGTACCCTCTGTGTGTCTGTAGATCTGTATGAATTTCAATTTTAATTTAATTCACTTTTGCGGTATGCCTTTGTATCAAGTAGGTATCTGTGTATAAGTAGTGTATATGTTTAGTATACACGTATGTTTGCATCTATATAAGTATATACATGTATGCGTGAATGCCATAAAAATACTAACTTTACATACAATGGGACGTATGGGGAGTGTTTATCCAAGTGTGTAGATTTGTGTGCATCTGTGTGAAAATGAGTTAGTGCATGCATGCATTTGTATAAATTTAAAGAGTTAATGAAAAAGCCGTTGTTTTTTTTTCTATTTCATTTGTCTGCTCTTGGTTTTTCATGTATATGGTATGTGTTAGTTTAATACTTTTCTTCATTTTAATCCAATTGAAGTATATCCGACTTTATTACGTTTGTTATCAATGAGGTCAAATGGACGAATTGCATGGTATGACTCCATGGTAGACTTCAGATTTTTCAATTTAATATATGCCGTTAAAGAATAGATTTTTTGTCAACTATTTTCTTGCATTTCATTTTTAGTTTATTCATTTGATGACCCTTAGATTTCAGTTAAGTAAAGTAGACTGAACGCTGTAACAAATTCCAAAGCTTTGTTAGGGTCTCTTCACGAAAAGTTGGACCACAAGACCTGTTCAGCTACTGTGTGCTGCCAGTGCTAACTCGTTAATTTATTAATCATCCTATTTCTATCCATTTACTATTGTACTAAATGTATAAATAACGTTTCTTTTTCTATGATGAAAAAAATCGGATAGATTTTGCTCCTGATAATTAGAAGCCCTATTCAAATAGTGCAGTGCTTGCTAAGAGTTTCTCTATCTGACCGACGTATTTTGCATATTACAGCCAGTATCTCGAGAATTTAATTGATACCACTTAAGAGCAACTTTTTCAAAGCTGTTGAGAACTAATTTATTGTAATTATTGGGGATTTCTGTTCCCAATCTGTAAAATAGAGCAAACTGATGGTTTCGATGGTTCAATGGTTTAGCTTCGGAACGGTCAACAGAAAAAAAATGCGAAATAGTCAAATTTTTAAGTGCAAAATAAGTCTGAAGAACAAATTTTCTTGTACATTTATTTATGATTCGTTATAGTCGCCATTACTATCGCTAGGTCTGATCCTTTCAGACGTTTTCCAAATTTAAAGAAAAAATTTAGTTCATTAAGGTACTCAAAAAGAAAAAAGAGAATTTTTAATATATTTAAAAAAAGAAGACAAGCTACAGGTATCAATTTTCTATCTTAAAACAAAAAATAACCCTAAGAGGATTCTTAAATAATTATTCAATAGTAATAAAATAGGGAGGGACTTTTTGCAAATATAATTTTTTTTTTTTAAATCTATCAACTATCGGCTATTACATCCGCTATAATAACTGATTTTATTAAATACTGTAGGCTTGACTGAGTTACTAAGAAGTTGTAAATGAAGCTTAAGAAGAATCGCTTGGGGGCCGAGAGAAAGACCATATACAAAAAGGCATACTTTCGAGGAAAACGTAGTAGAAATTTTAAATAGTGAAGTGCTGACTCCATTCGAAAACCTATGATTCAAAAGAAACATTTAGACAAATCTTGAAAATTTAAGCGAATCATAGAGCGAGGGATGATAAAAATTTCAATTCAATTTTCTTTTAGTTATATGCATTGGACTTTCTAGGCTACAAAGCTACTGAATAAAATAAATAAAGCGATCATATCACATCTTCCATTTTTAAGTAAAAATTACCATCAACCTAACTTTTTAAAGCTGAATGTTTCGCTACTGCTCTCCACTACAGCATATAACATTTGTATTTTCTTTTTTCTACCATCAAGATAGGCGTTCAAAATCTTTTTATATATAATCTCTTGATAAGGTAGACCATATAAATGAATCTATTTTAGAGTATGTAATGGTTTCTTTTGAAAACTTCCAAAACTTTAGTTTTCTTTTAAATTACTGCAGCATTTTGTAATTTCATTTACTAGAAGTGCCTTTTGTTTAAAAAAAATTTATTGAATCCCTGGTTTCTTTTAACAAAAATCAGAGAATCTTTTGTATGAACTGACAATCATTTAATAATATCGTTTTTAACATCGCTTTCATTTGCGGATGTTAATAGTTTTGCTCTCGTTTGACGATTCCCCTTTAAATGATTATTTTTTCATTTGTATACGCATAGAAATCGTCAAACGCGCTCTCTCTCTCTCTCAATCGAGTGAACGTAAACGATATCACAAAATAGATGTCATTCCGCGTACAACTATAAACAAAAGAATTTTAGTAAAATTTAATATTTTATGGCCGTAAGAAATGAAATAATATATTCACTTTGTTTATATGTATATATACATGTATACAACACAAAACAATAAATCAAATAAAAAAAAAATTGTATTTACATTTATAATGTCTAATAAACTTTTATGAAACGTTTTGATTTTTCATTTCCATCGCTTAATAATTGAGGATCATAGTAACTTTCCTTCTTTTTTGTTGCTTAATTCTTTCAGGACGATTAATACCAACTGTGCTTGACATTAAACATGATAGCAATCACTCACCATGTTCAACTTTTCTTCAGGCTAAGGTTCATGACCAGGTTGGAGTAGATTTTTCAGAAAATCTTTTTTTTTATTGGTTTGGCATAAAAAGATGTCAGTTTTGTCTTTTTAAGCACTAAAATTCAATGGATTCAAAAAAATTTTTCAAACGTGATTGTATTTCAATATAAGAGTTTTTCAAATTTTTAATGTATTTTTTTTTAAATACAATTTTTCAAAACCGCCAGCAGTGTAACAAAAAAAATTTTAATTCATTTCTTTCAAATTTTTTGCAATTTTTTTCAAACATATAAAGGATATTGATAATGAGACACATGAAGGATATTCGATTAGCATTATTTGTTAATAAAGGATTAGATTATTTGATGGAAAATTGAAGTTTATAAGCAAGAACACAAAAATTGTCAAACTCTGTTCGTGTTACTAGTCATTACTTGGCGCAAGGCTCCTAAATTAAAAGCGTTTGCTGGGGATTGCTACAATGTTGCCACTTTTCAAGTATGGGGTATGTTCAAAAAATGGTGACTTTGCAAATTTGTTTGATTTTCGAATTTTTTACTTTTTTTTTTTTTTTTATTTTGGCACATTTCGACGTCAGTTGATTCATGAGATGCAATTTTTTCAGATCGTTTGGTCAATAAATGATACCACGATAATTGTTCGTTCGTAATTTTTTGATGAAAACCAACACCGTAACCATGCCTCAGTCACCATATTGATCGGACTTTTTTCTGTTCTCAAAACTGAGACGACTCATGAAAGGATGGAGTTTCACCACGATTAAGGAAGTGAAGACCGCATCGTTGGAAGCGGGATTACTTTGAAGGAGACAAATTAAACATTGATGAATAAATAAATATTTTTCGAGAAAAATATTCTTTTTTTAAATGCGCATAGTAACTTCTTCGATTATTGTTATTCTATTATTTTTTCTTTCATTCCAAAAAAGTTTTCAAACATTAATTTTTTCAGGCTGCTAGGCATAGTAATGTTGTCTCTTAAAGCTTGCTTGCTAATGAGAGATTTCATGTAATATAAAAAGTTACCCTAACAAATTTCGATTTGAATGGTAGCCCTTATCGTAAAATTATCACAACTTGGTGCCATCATTTTTGTTTCCTTGCTTTTCAATTGCTCTGCTATAGTAATTAAGTTTTAATTGTGAAGTCAGTCCGTCGAAAATCGGGGAATTATTTAGTTACGCTATTAAGTTAAATGGACAAAATTTGAATGGAATGCTATCAAAGGTTATGTAAATGATAGCGCAAATCATTCTCGTTTCAAACTGCTTAGAAAATGTCGATCTATCGTTAATGCAATTTTAGTGTTATGTGCGCTTGTGAGCTTATTTTTTTAATTTTTTTCCCCGTTAGCTTTGGGATTGACTTAGATAAAGAGATTTTGAAATATTTTACACACAAAATGGTTAGTTTAATGAAATTCATTTTATTTCTCATTTCGTTTTTCTAGTTTTACTACCCAAAAAAAAAAATGGCATTTGTTTTTGTTGCATACATAATGCTATGAAACATAAAAGGGTACTACACAAGCATACACGAGTACACTCATCACGTATAGACTGAAACTTTGTAAATGTGTGATATTTATTTTTTATCATCTCTTTGTTTTTTTGTTTATTTGATTTTTTCTGGATTAATATGTGTAAGAGTGCAAGAATCTTTTTCATCACATATACTCTATTTGTGATAATTTAATGCATTATTTAATAATTTATGGCACGTATCACCTAACATGTGTAATGAAATGTATCGAATTTATTTACATAAATCCATATTTTATTTATTATTTTTATTATAAATATAGGACTGCACGTAGTCTGTCTTTATTGCTGTTGTTGTTATGTTATATAGATTTTGCAATTATTTTCATATATAAAAATGAATTGAGTTTTTTTAATTTTAGTTTTTATTTGTTTTTTTTTTGTTCAGGAAAAATTTTAGTAAAATCGCATTAATTGTTTTATAATGGCTTTCGTTATTATTTTATAATAAAATTACTCAGCACATTTTATACACAAATTACATATTTTTAATTTAATTAAAAACAGTTCTAACAGCGAACACACACGCATACGCATATATTTAAGTGTATATACATAAATACAACTTTTTTTAATTTACCACAAAATATATGAGTTAACTAAAATTGTCATTGGGTTTGTGATGATGCTTCAACAAATGCAGATATTTAGATTGTGAATATGAAATATTGTGCCTCCTTAATCAAGCCTGCCTACTAAACTATATACTACTACTGCCTACTAAACTATGTACTGCCTACTAAGCTATCTGCTCCTCAATTCACTTCTCGTTGCCTTTCTAAGCCTGGCGCGTTATTTTTTTAATGTTGATCCCAACAAATTGGATTAAAAAAAATATCGTCTCTCTTCGGTTTTTGTAAGTTCTGTTCATTTTTCCAATTACATGTTACATGGAGGGAGAAATACGAAAAATATTTTTCTGCTTTAACAACATGTTAGGAATTTGGCGAAATATCGGAAATCAAAACTGCTCCTATATTCGAATTATTTTTGGTTGGGTTTATAATCTTAAGTCTTAAGCATACACGATAATTGAACTATAATTGTTTGTTTAACACCATTGTTTAACATCAATGAAAATATGAACAAGACTCTAACCATCCAGCCATCCATGTCTAATCTAGAGTAAGCAAAGTAAGCTGTTATTGTTGATAGAAAAACAATTTATTAAAATAATTTCTGTGTATTTGTTTATATAAGAATTTTGCGATCAATTTCCTGTAAGCAAAAAAATAACTTGAACCGTTTTTAAGGTCATTATATCTAACATATAACGTTTTTCAAAATGTTATGCTGTATTCATTCATAATTCATAAAACTTAATTATGTTTACCAAATAGTATGAAAATGAACGATAAATTAAACTAGATTTAAATCGTAATAGTTGGTAATAGTCAGAGTTTAACCGACAACTGTACAGGTGGTCATTAGTCGACACATATTCAAATTCACAGACAGTTGGATATTTCTCCCCTTTTTCATTAAGTTCTATGGTTTTTGAAAAGTTAAGTAATATGACAGTCCTCCTTAACGCTATTAATACCACATTGATCTAAGCCGAACAAATTTTTGGACAACTATTGTAACAATTACGAACTCATACTACTCCTACTATATGCGTAACATAACACTTTCTAGAGATACATCATCTAAACAATAATAACTTCTATCCATCGTTCTAAAAGTCATGGTAAACATTGTCCTAATAATTCTATGAGAGCAGAAGTCTCTCAGTTCTGTCATCTTTTTTGCTCTTCTTCATCGGGTCCGCCATGCAGTCTGTTCGTTTGTCTGCTCACTCTTCAGTGTTTAGCTAACAGTCAAAACTTTTTAAATTCGCATTTTTTTTGCTAAATGATCGAACTGCTAAATACTATAAATATTTCGATATTGAAAATTTCATCATGTTTTTGCCTTTAAACAAACGTAATTTAGTAATTTCAACGGATTTAGTTTCAATAATAAAGATATTATTAGCCATTTCTAAAAGTCGACGTATCTCAGTACAAATTGAACTAATAACATGATTTTGAAATCTTCAACTCGGAATACGGCATTTGATGCCTGCAACACTCACGCGGTTATCTTGAACTCTAACGATTTTCATGTACTTTCACTTTAGGTGCCAGATTGTCTAAGATTCGTTTCGAGCCGTTTATAGCTGTGGATATTCGTTTAAACTAAAATTGAATAAACTAGCAAATGAGAATTTATATTCATCTCTAATCGTAAAATGAAATCTCATCAACAAGTTGTTATTTTTCTATAGTTTATAGTACACATTTTTTTTTTGCGTTAGTCTTTATTATTGTTGCTGCTGTTGTTGTTTTTATATACAAACTAACACTCACGTAATCGTTTGCGTGGTTTTTATAATCATTTATGTGGTAAGTAGTCGCACAATATACCCAACTGTTGGTAAGTGATTAAAGGAAACTAAACAAACTTTTCGGATATTATTAACATCTTTAATCAGCAAACTCGTAATTATAGTTTCTTTTGTTACTTCCGTTTCGACTTAAGGGTTTCTTTTTTTCTTTTTTGCTGATTAGGTAAATTTACTTAGAAACAACACAAACTTTTATATCTCAAGTTCTCATTTTCAATCTGATACATATGTCTAATTGCATGTTGATTACTATTTTTGTTTTTTTGTTTTATTGGAAATCAAGCAGATTAAATGCTAAAACAATGTGCTTAATGCTTTGTGCTCAAGTCATAAAGCTATAAACGCAAAGCAAAGTTCCAAGATATATTAAGGCAAACGTTCTATTTTTGGAGAAATTTTTTGATAGAATTTGCAACTGCTTAACCTAATCAGGTACATGAGATGAAAAATTTTAAATAATTGGTTGCCGAAGAGCTACTAAGAAATGATGTTGCTCTATCTATAAGCATTTGTCCATAAGCATTTATTTACCCATGGGAAGTTACTTTCCTTAAGTTTTACGTAACAATTCAATATTATCTTGACGGGAAGTATAAAATGTAATTTTTGATAACTTTAAATAAGATAATCTTTGTGCTAAATGGTACATATAGTTTGTTGCTTAATGAAGAGGATAATCTGGCTGAGACCTGTTGTGGCTTGAACAGTGGATTTATTACTATAACTACAGCGCAAAATAATCGCTAAGCAAAATTTGAAAGTGAGCAACCGTGCGCCGTTTAAGTTGCTCTTACCATACCCACGATCGCTTGCGATAGCTACTAACAACAATATGAGGCCATTGAACAGAAAAGCGGACAATATATGTCAATAGTCCTAATACTGTCATATTTCCCTGTGATAACGCTCAATTACTTGTGGCAGATTTTTCAGACAAGCTTTAGGAGTATGGATGTATAATATGTTATCATCTCCTCTATATTGACAGGATAGTATTCCTTCCAATTGATTAATATTGGTTTCATTCGATCAACTTTTGCCTGAGGCTTCTGTTCCTCTGTTAACACTCAAAAGATCTATTCTTTCAATTGACGGGAAGAGCTTATAGAGAGAATTCACATTCCGTCTGAAGGGTGGAAGAAGCAAGGGATAATATTTCGATTTTTAAATAACTCTTAAGTAATTATTTCTATTCCTAATATATAGAGGTTAGCACGTCTATCGAGACTGTTTTCGCAACGAACTTTTAGAGAGTTCCTTTAAAGTTCCTTTAAAATTTTAAATAGATCTATTAAAGATGCGGTTAAGGTCAAGACAACTCAGAGTATTATATATTTACTTTATACAGGTGTAGATTAACCACCATTCTTTTTAGCTGTGTTACCTATGAATTCGCTTACAGTATTATGAATTTTTTTTTTTGGCATTTTCTCTCTTATTTGGCAAAATGTTATTCCCGCTTGATTATAATAGACATAATATATTAAGTAATGATAGGCTTTTTGTCCATTTAAATACTCATCAATCCACAAAATTCAACATTAATTAAATACATTACGTGCTTAGCCATAGGCATGCAGTAGGTTAAACTTTATTTATTTGTTTATTTTTAGATTCAAACTAGGTCCAGCTACATTACTTTCCAAAGAATCTCTTAAATTGAAAATGCCTCGCGAGTTTGGTTGCAGTTTTGCTATTTGTTCATAATTTATAAAAATAGTGGTTTTTTTTATGGTTAAAAATATAATTAATTGTTATTATTATCATTTATTTAGATCAAAGAAATAAATTCTTAGACTAAAAAACAATGACCATTAGCAATCAAGACTATAGGCTCTGTTTTCTTAAAATGGATGGATTCGATGGTTAGTCTTGTCATTTTAGTAATATTAAAAATTTGAATGACACATAAAGTCATTCAAAGTCGTTCGCCGGGTGATAGCGTTGAAGTAAGAATTTCTCGAATGTTATTAATTTATTACAGAAATTGTCAAAATTCATGCTTTTTCTAGGGCTGCCAAAGTGATGTAAAATTATTAATAATAAAAATAATGACAAAATATTACTTCAAATCAAAAGATGTTAGCTTTATTCAGCGAGAGAATTCTAGATTGTAGCTTATAACGATTTTCGAAGTATAGTTGCAGGATAGGACGGTTTATTGCACTATCTGTCGATGAGACTTCTTCTATCATCATAGGACCTCAATTCAGCTTCCAAACAACGGTTTTTTTATTACGCAACAATTGAAAGGGGGAGAAACAAATTTATTAGTAATTACTTTGCCTCAAAGAATGTTGTTTTTTAGAGCCTTTGACAAGATGAACAAAAAGATGAAAATACATTTCACGCATACTATTTTAACTCAGGTATCTTTCACTAATTTTTATATTAAAAAAAATATGGAGTAAATGAAATTGTTTGGTCCTTAGTCATATACCCCTTATTTGTTGTTTGCTTAGGTCAGCTTGGATGGTCCACACTACACAATGCCAATGTTGTTTATGAGTCGCAAAATTCGTTCAGAACTTATAAATATCTAGTTCAGATGAAATTTGAACGATGTTATAGAAACTTTGAGCTTCAAGAGAGATAACCACTTCGAAGAAATTTAGTTTAGAATACCATCAGCATATTTGTTATAATGTGAGATAATTATTAGAAATGAAATTAAATTTTGGTATAAAAACTTCGTAGCCTTGGTGTTAAGTTGATTATTATTGTATGATCGCAATCGCTGTTGTTTTCCCACGATTGTTGGAAATGGATTATGTACGCACACAAACATACCAATAATGAAAGAAGGACTATAAATACCGTTTGTTCTCACAATCGGTTGGTTGGTTGGATTAGCCGGTATCAATTTCTGATACGATGAGATAATCATTATAATAATAATCATCAGTAAATGTATTTATAAGGAACCTACCAAAAATATTGCAAGAACGATCTTATGATTAATATTTCAATTTGTATCATTACAATAACGTAATGAACATGTAAGCAATAAAATATAAAAAATATTAACCAATTAAACAGCCCTCTTTGAAGTAATGGGCAAATTGTCATAATACCGTGGTGGTGGATATTTTAAAATTTACATAACGACTAAATTATTTATTGTTGTTATGTAATTTACTTTACGCTATAGATGTCTGTGTAATTCAATGTTAATATAATGTTCAATTTATTTTGGGTCTAATTTTTGTTGGAATAATCGTCAGTCCTTTTGAAATTTTTTATGGGAACCTTTTCAGGCCATAACCAAATGCTTCAACAAATTCTGCATCCCTGAAAATTGAGAAAGCTCCGCTTTAAAAAGCTAAAAATATAATGAGATGATTATGCTACGGGCTGCAGAACTTATGCTAGTGTCAGAGTATTAAAGTCTACCTAATGGCGTTTGAAGGAAGAAGAAAAACAACAAAACAAGAAATTATTATATATACGAGCAAATGTACTCGAGAGAGTTCTGCAAATCTCATCGTTGATAGTTGTTTGCATAGACAAATGTCCTGTCAGACCTACTTAACATCTAAAGGGAAAAGTTTTGTTTAAGTTAAGCATTTTGTAATTATAATGATCAAAACATCATATATCTCCCCATCATGGAGCATTAAATGTCTTTTGAAGTACATTAACGATATATGTTGAGAACAACTAAACTACGATTTAATTATTGTTGAAGCATTTTATGAACTGTGTGCGTAAGTGTGAGTGCTCATTCTCTTAACACAGACACATACATACATAATCTCCTTACACACCTATTCCCATTAGATTTAACATTAAAGTAATTTATTGATTAGCAAAACACTTCACAGTAGCTAAAGGAGGTAAAGGTGCTTAAGTGAGACATATATACATTCATATTTATATATATGTATATAAGCCTATTTGAGTGTAATGCTGAATAGAAAAGAAGAGTTTTATCAGCTTTTATAAGCTCTTTACTACAAACCATCAAAGTTACTAATTATTGCTACAATACATAAATCGTTTGTTGCTATATTTGTAAAACTCAAAGATCTCCTCTTTAAAGATCTCGAAAGTATGTATTCCAGAGTTTGATTTTGGAGATGATTTTCATCAATTCAACCGTATATTTGCCACCATTAAAAATTCAAAGCAAATAAGAAAATTATATGAGGCCAAGGCGACCCTTTGATACCCGTCTCTAAGCTTCACTTCGAAAGAAATCGAAAAAAAAAAAGGAAATTAGAAATTAAATTTTTCCGGTGACTGACTTCCTATTTTATACAGATGTATGATCATTTACAGAAAATCAGTGGAAATTTTTATCATTGCATATATTTATAAGCAATGAGAGCAAAGAGAAAACAATTTTTTTGCTTTTGAGGAGACATTCTCGATTTACGTTACAATATAAGCGCGGGGTTTGACCGATTTGATCCATTTTCAATACCAATATGCTTGCAAGGATTTTCAATCTTTTGAAACAAGGCAAAATTGATATCTAAATTTTTGTACCGAAACTAAAGCTTGCATCAAAAATAGTCGCAAATTTACATTTCTTTGACCTGTAATTCGAAATATATTCAAGGTTCAAAAAACTATTTTATGGAGAATCTTATGAGACTATGTACAAAGTCGCCTATAGTCTAAGCTTAGTACCGATTTTTAAACGTTCAGGAATTGTGAGTCGCTGTAGTTTTATATATTTTCCTACTAGAGGTACTCAAAAAATATAATATATTAATGAAATTCACGCTTAATGAAACACAATATTGACATCTACTCAAAACAATATTTCGTATCACTTTGGAATTGTAATGAAGTGAAGATGTGAATTTTTTAAACATATCGCTATTAATCAGAAACTGAACGTTCCATTAAATCACCCAATGCTGTATACATAGTTACGGAATAAAATTCGAGCACTTCCCTTACTACAATGGGGCCTTATAATTGAGAAATGGTCCTGAAATGAAACCATTGGATTGCTGGAGACTTACTTCAGCAATTTTTTTCTTTACACTTAATTACAGAAAGAGTTGGAGAGTGGATAAGACGTACATATTTTCTTAACTGTTTTGCAAATATATGTAATGAGTATCGAAAAATTCGAGCAACTTCAACTCTTATCTTTAATTTATTATTAAAAAATTAAATTAATATTTAAAGTAAATTTAAAAAAACACAAATTTAATTATGTATATGCCTCCACGTATATATAAATATTCCTTTTTTTTTGCTGGCAACTTAATTAAATTTTTAGAAAATTAAAAATAAAACAGTTCAGGCAGAGAGGAAGCGAAAGTAAAATATGATAAACTACCACTTAAGCTTAATATAGCACATTACCAGTACTGTGGGCTCTTGTGTTTGCGTGTGCGTGTGTGTGTATACTTTTGTATTTGAATACAGACTCCAATATGCATTGCATACGGGTCTTTTCTCATAAATCACAGCTGCAGCACCACCACCATCCAGTACCATACAGAACTATAATAAGTTTTTAGTTTAATTCCTTTTTTTATGTTCAGTTTAAAAATTCTCTGGGATTTTGTTTTGTTTAAAATGATAGTTTCTTCGAGATAGATTTTATTAAATTTTAAAATATACAAAAATAGGAAAAAAGGAACTCTTTCATTCGTTTGAATTTAATAGTTGTGACACAAATTCTCTACTATATTTCCTTAGTAAAACATAAAACAACTCTTTGATGATGTTAGTTTGCCATGAGGCAAAAAGAAAAATGAAAGGAGAGCTTGTACGTTTTTATTTAATATTTGTATTCATTAAAAGAGTACATTAGGTTTATTAAATCTTTATAACATATCTTGGAATACCAAAAAATATATTTATATTCCATAATAGTTTTGTCAATATAGCCCTTGGTTTGTTCGTTTTTGTCGATTGTTTTGAAGCCGGTTTCATCTCTGTGCATAACAAGCAAAAGTCAAAATATTAAAATTAAAAATTTACCATGGTTTAGAACATTTTTTATATGTCTGTAATGTTACTTTTCCGAATTAATCATTGGGTATCTGTTCACATAAGTTTCCATTTCAGCTACTAGAGCACAGGTAGTATTCATGAATGTTCTACTAAAGCTAAATAATGGTATGTCTAACATATTACTTACGCTGAGAGTGTTGCTAACCATATATTCTTAATGAGAGATTCTCTTATTTATATAGAAAAAGGTTTATAAAATTTTCGCTCTCGTTTGTAACACGAGGAGAAACGCAATACAGATTCTTTTAAGTGTAGACATTTTCAATCGGCTGTCATTCGGTCTGTTATGTGTACTCTCTGTTGTTGGAACAAAGTTGCAAGAATTAAAATGTTAGATTTTATCCTCCTGCCCTCTTGTATGTCTACTTATAAAATGGGCACATTAGAGAATTCATTAAGTAGATAAAGATAGGCTTCTGTGCCCCAACCCATTTGCTGATATGTTCTTAGAGCACACAAGATCGAAAAAACTGACACATTAGGAATACTATTTAAATATATATACTTCTCATCAGCGTAAGGTTTTGTCTATCTGTCAGTCCACTATTGTTGGAGGACACGTTGTCACAAACATTGAAAATCGAATCAAAAGCTTTAGTTGATGACAGCAAATCAGAAAATGTGGTTTATATAACTACATCCACAGCCAATAATCTTTCAGTAACTATGACTTACAACTTTTAGAAGACGTAAATTTGAGAGCCATCGCAGACATTTATAAAGGTAGTGTAAAACTTCGATGAAAACCAAGGTGTGATTTGTCGGCAAATGCCCTTATTATGAACAGAAGATTACAACTTATAATCGACACATATGTGTAAGAGATATTCATTTGAAAATTTGTATAAATAATTTCTAAAATCAGCTAACAGTTTGATGTGAATACTCTCTCGACCAATGAAGTGGAACAGCACGTATAATGAATATAAACTCCCTGTTCGAGTTGTTAAAGAGAATTTTGTAAAAAAAAATATAAAAAGCAGGCAAAGATTTGATTTCAAAACCGACTGGAAGCTCTTTCTTGCTTTTGTTTATACTGTCAACTAAAGTCACAATAAATTATATGTAATAACTATTGGATTGGCTAGAAAGTAATTTTGATGTGTAATCTTTCTGTTTTCTTCTATGTGAATGTATACGCATGTAAGGCTTAATGTAATAATAGATGCTTTCATATATTTTGGCTAGCGATATCTATTAGTAAAAATGATAAAGTAGTGAAGTATCAATGTAAACAACGGTTAAAATCGATGATTTTGAGTTTTCTCTACATAAAATAACAATGTTCCATTCAATATTATTGAGTTATTCAATGTATACAGACACTAATCATCGAGTGCTTTGCTGTGCATATTATGAGATGCTAAAACCGAGTGAAACTGTTACAGCAGATGTGTACCGAGCAAGCTGAACAAATTGAACCATTGAATTATTGTTGCGAAAAAGACAGGCAATAGCGGTTAACAGAAGCAAAGTCATCCTATTGCATGCCGACGTTCGGCCACATCTTGTACGAGTTGTCAAGGATACACTGTGGGAACGAATGGGACTGTTATACTGCACCCAACGTACTCAGCAGATATGGCGCCTTCTGATTATTATTTGTTCAGATCGATGCAGTATGGCTTGGCGTACACTCGGTTTCGAAATGCTGAAAAAGTGCGAAAATGAGTCGATGATTGGATTGCTGCAAAGCTAAACTCATTCTTTTGACACGCTATCGACATGTTGCCAAAAAGATGGGAAAATGTTATAGAAAATGATGGAAAATATTTTGATTAATATATATATGGAACCAATTTTGCTCAATAATTGACTTTTTCAAGTGAAAAAATGGCCAGAATATACGCAAGCACTAAATTGGTTAGAGAGATACAGAGGAGAGGAGTACTAAAAAAGTGCTTTGCGAATAGCATATTATGTAAATTGAGTAAGACTCTTCAGCAACAATTATTGGATCAGAGGTTCAGCTTGGTGCATAGCATTTATATGGCTTCCGAAGTGTAGCTTATTTTTAAACTCATTCTCAGCAACAACATAATTCTATAAATTTCAATAATCTCTTTATTAGCAAAATTTTACGGATTTAAATGCTTCAATACTTGCATTCTCGGATAGAAATACTCCACGTATGTACGTCTATCTATACCGATATATCTAATCATTTATTCATTTAGTAAACACCCATTTTGCATAGTAAGTGCAGTCGTGTAATGACATCGAGTATTTAGTATTGCAATTGCAATTGCAATACAATCGGTCTATAGACTTTTGTGTATGTAAAATTGTGCGATTGGTACGAACATTACTCTACTCCTCCACACAAACACACACACATACATACGCACATTCATGCATACATTGATAATACCAATAAAAACTTCCTTTCGATGCTGAACAGCATTACAGAAGCATATGCATATTGCTATAGTAAATGCAATTTATGCTCTTATAGACATTTTCTATTTAGCCATTTGACCAAAAGGATTTTCTACATAAATGCCAACAATTCCGACTACCATCAATGGGTAAAATGATTTGAATCGTTTGAAGGTATTGGGTTAAACGAAAAGCTATGACTTCAGCACATACGAATGGCGAATCCCGATAACCGGTGAATGGTGTATAAAATTCACTGTAGGATGTATTTTGAAATTTTAATGCGAGAATCTTACAATTAGTCATTCATCAGAAAGGTTTACAAATTAGCTTTTATTTAAAATAAAATTATATCTAGATGCATTACAAAACTTTAACTGCTAACGTTACCTATTCAGTTGGAGGCTGAAACCTAAGTTAAGTTATTAGGCATAGAACATAACGCGATTTTATAGAATGACTTTATAGAGTGACTTCACTTATTTTTTCTGTCAAATAAAAATTTGAAATGTTATGCCGAATAAGAAAGAAAGCGAACACATCCTATATAATTATATTTCTATTTTGTTTTATCTGTATTTGAATAAAGAAATTTAGACAAAGATGTAATTTGAACACTTAAACGGAAGACCCATGCAAATATACTAGTTGGATATATCCACAAGTGTACATCGTTTTCCTTTTTTTGTTGAAATCAATTGAAATTTGCCAAATGTTTCTCGTCAACTGCTGCTTCCTGCCTCTTTTATTACTAACACACATTTTATTAACGTGTTGCAAACGATTACTTTGGAAGGCAAAAGCCAAAAAATTGTATTAGTGTAAAGTCTTGTAAACCTTTTCCTTTCCATAAAATTTTTATATGCTATTTAGGTTTATATTTATATCTAAGTTTGCTCGTCAGAACATATTATTATGTATACTGGTGTCTATTGCCTGAAAAATAACAATATTTTTTTTGGCTTTAATCCAGCTATTCAGTTGACTTTTAAAATGACCCAATGCACATACAACATATGTGTGTTATGTCTTCTAAATTATTCATTTAATTTTTGAAATAATTTCATAATTTAAAATTTTTTGGAAAATTTTTTTTTTACATCAAATGCTTTTGATTTCTTTCAATCAAAATCCATCTAATTGAAGATTTTCTAATTAAAACAAACAAAAGAGTGAAATAATATTTGAAATGCCTGACCATAAATTGTCAATTTTGTTAAGAAAACAGTAGAAATTTATTCATATAGCAAAGAACAACAAAATTTTTTTAATACAGACAACAATAAATAATTATGGTTTTATATGCTGGTTACAACGAATTCCTTCAATCCCCATTAATTGATGGATTTGATGCCGAAAATTGATGTGTAAAATATCACTTTAAAAATAACATGCTATGTAAGCATAATTAAGATCATAATCACCATGTGGTCTAACAATAATATTTTATGCTTGGCGATGCTGCTATAAAGGTATCGAAAAGCAAGTATATGTGGGCTAAACTCCATAAAGAGATACAGTATCTATTCTAAAAAAGATTATGAAACTTATGTAATGTACTCGTAGAGAAGAGGTAACCACTTAAAGAAAGTTTTATTAAAACAGCTGACCTAATTTTTATTCGTTCATTAAAGTTCGCTCAGGACAATAAAATCTCTTGATTACATAAAGTGAATTTTTGGAGTTATATATGTAGAACTATATGAGGAGGAACATAATATTAGGCTCACTGAGGAAACTGTAATAAATATTGCATTTTTAAAATGTCAGTTACTATATTTTTATTGCTGTGTTATATCTTTGTATCCGGTTGATACACGATTGATTTAAGGTGAAAGCAAGATAAACTACCGAAGCCTATTCTTTTTTCTTATTGGGATAAAATATGTTAATGGAAGAAATTGCGTTTTTTACTTACTTTATTACATATTCATTAGATCTTTTGCATATTCCTGGATCATTGTTGAATAATCTACAAACGTTTTATGATCTTATCCTAAGAGTATAAAAGACTGCCTATTAAAATTTTAAAAAACTTGTATTGCTTTAATGTTGATAATAAATCTATTTTGATAAATATGATCGCTAGATTTCAAATACATATCTGATAGGGTTCGTCAGTCAGCGATTAGTAAAAATTTGTATTTTTTTTGTGATTATTGCATCTTTCTACTTATGGCGAAGTGAAGATAGCAAAGTGAATTAGTGAAATCACTCTTTGAACTCTTTCTATCCAGCTATATATAGAACAGTAGTGGTCGCCCATTTTTTTTTGGAAAATTTTCAACGTTTGACTACCAATGTTGGGAATTCAAACAAACTGTTTTGCAACTTTCATGCCTATTTTACAATATTTTCTGTAGTAAATCGGCAGTGATGTCCCTTTCAGTTATTTGGTTTTCTAAGCTAACAAGTTTGCAGAGTAGCAATTTGTAAGGAAGACAAACATGATTTAGGTTTTTTTATTGCACACTGACAAGGTATGTCTTAATATAAATCAGCATTTTTTTACTTATTTTTTTACTCATATATGGAGTATTCAGCCGCAATATAAATTGAGATAAAAGGGAAAGAGCACTTAAGGTTAAAAGAGTTATTAAATTTTAAAGTAAAAGAAAGTAATATTAAAATTAGAAAATTTATACATAAATAAATTACTATGCAAAAAAAGCGTAAATAAAATAAAGACATAAATGACCAGTCAAGAGCACAGTCTCAATCAACGTAGACGGAGCTGGGGGTAAATCATTAAAGCGGTGAAAACTTGGTGCAATTGATTAAAGCAGAATTATTTATTATATTTTCAGATCGAATAATAATAGTACAAGGGATAAGGGATAAGGAGTTCGATAAAGAAACGAGATAATAAACATTATTTCGATTTTTACAGAAGCTAATCTAAGTGTTGATTATGTTTTATAAAAAGAAACAAGTTGCAACAAGTACGGTAGGGTAGGAACACATTCAAGTTTATATCATTTAGCAAAACCGGTGAGTCCATGGCATTATTTATGAACTTCACTAAAGGAAGAGTTTCTAAGACAAACCTACATTTTTCAAATGATAGTTAAGACACAAATATAAAAAAAAAATAGCAGCAATGGGACAAACTGACGCTAATATTTCTTAGATAAACTCTAGCGGAAGGAGTAAGAATTGTTTCTATAAAGATTCAATTGATTCAATGCGGCAATGATAACAAAGTGCCCGAGACATTCCCTTAATAGGTCGTACTAAGCTGACATATAAGTCTTTTCTTTAGTTTGGGTCATTAGTCATCTCTAGATGCACGTTTAATAAACCCGAGCTGTTTTTTATCTTTTTTTTAAAATAAATTTGAAAAAATTTGAAAAAAATTTCATCTAATGGCTAACACTTTTGTATTCTCTAACGCTGCATATTAGTAGATTTTTTTTTTAAATAAATTTACAAAGAAGAATAATTTGATGAACTTAAATTGATATTAGTTTTGATTAAAAATAAATATAAAGAAAAATGAAATAAAATATTTCATTTGTATATTAATTCTAGAGCTATGGTTTCGGTTACATTTTATTTATTTATTTATTTTTTTTTTTTGTGAAGAATAAAAGCGAATAAAATTTGTCTAGTTTTCACAAGTTCGTACAATAGATGAATTTAAAATTCTCTCAAAACTAAGGCCAAAGCAGAAGTTGTTAATTATTCCGAAATTAACATTAAACTAAAAAAATCATACCGCGTAACTAAAGCAATCTAATATGCTGCACAATAAAAATATCAATTTAAAAAAATCAACAAATCGCAACCATATGATAAATAATACATACGTTTTTCTTCTTTTTTTTAAGTTGTATCTTTTATATGACACATTGAATTAACGAGATTTTTTACGGCTGCAAAAAAAAATTTGACAGGCATAAAAATCTTGTCATACCGTTTGTTACAAGCAGAGGAAAAAATTTAGGTTAAAAGAAAACTTTCCCGAATAGCTTTGTATAACGAATTTATAAATCTCTAAAATATGTCAATGCAAAAAGCGGGCGAACTAGGTGCCCAAGTCGCTGTTCGAAAGAAAATAAAAGTTGATGATATTCAATCAATTTTAAACGAGTAAGGCTGAGTTGTCACAACTGAAATAATAATTAACGTCAATATCTTTTTTTCAATCTTTCAATTTATTGGCAAAAGTAATTGTAGACTTTGCGAATAGGATATAAATTGGAATGATTCAGTCAACTATGTGGGACGATCTGCAGCTTCCTTCGTCTTTCCTTCTAAATTTAGAAATTAATTTCTTTGATTTTTTGATAAACAAGATCATGTCCAAATGATTGAAAATATGCTTTACATGAGCGACGACGATCTCAAATGCATAATTGCGATCATAGAAATATCGTACTAAATTGAATCGAAATCGTACTAATCGTACTAATTGACAATTTGAAATCGCTCCGAAGCGAATCAAAAATCACAATAATAGCAAAGTTTTTCCATCAATTATAGTAGTTCGCAAGGATTCTCTTCCAAAGAGCTTAACATTTAGAAGAATTAATATCATGTAGGTTTTCAGCGTGATTAAGTCTATTTTTTAAAAACGTCCACGTTTTTGGCGCAACAACTTCTGGCCTTTGCCTCACGATAAGCCATATTGCCATAATTGTTCGGAAATGTTTCAACGAAAATCAACCTGTACGCCAGGATCATATACAATTAGTATGGTTCCCAATGACCATTCTCTCTCTTTGCGGTAATTGCTTTCAATCAAAAAAAGCTGTTACAAAGTGCTCAGTATTTGCTTTCAAGCACACAGAAGAAAGCACATTCTAGTTTATAAATACTAACAAATTGAGTGATATACATAAATCTAACGAAAATGCTTGCATTGCTGTTCAATGTGCGCTGAATTTTAAATTTATTTTTCGAACCCGCCTTTGCCTATTTAGCTTAACAGTGTTGTTTTGCATCAATTTAGAAAAGATCGTTCTCCTAAATTTGTTTTAATTTTGCTTTTTGTCCGTTCGACCAATGAATATTATCGGAGCAATAAAAAATGATGATGTTCTTCCCTATAGAATATTTCAATAATAAGATTTAGTTCGGTTGCTTTTCATATGGATAGCCCTATTGCCTGGAAATGCAGCTACATTAGGTAAAAATCGGAAATGAACCAGTCTTAAGTCAAGTTAAAATTAAAGATCCCCTTAGTACACATTTCTGTACGTTGTATGCACCAAATGGAAAACTCAATATGCTCTTCATTGGGCACCACAAAAATCAGCTAGAATAGCAATTGTGTGAGAAAAACGAATTCATTGTATGTTTCTCGGCATGCCTTCGTCAATGCTTATGTATGTATATCTGTATTCAATCTCTAACCCATCATAAATTGTCATATGTTGAAAGTTATTGGAATATTTTCCATGAAAACAAACAAGCAAACAAAGTTTTTCAAAACAATAAATAAAAAAAAAATTTATGGAATAAAATAAGCAAAAACAAGAGAGAATTTATTTTCGGCTTAGATTATATTGTATTTTTTTATTCATCACAAGTTTATATTAAAATGAATAATTTTTTCAATAAAATGAGATTATTTTAGCATAAATGATATGATTATTTATAGATGATACAGTAGGAGGTTTAACAACATAATGCGACTTATGAGATACATGCTCATAAATACGGATACTTGGTCCAAGCAACATATGAATTTGTTTTTAAGATAAAGCACAAATAATTATCATATCGTTTTCATTATCATTAATATATGATTTTTAAACTACTGTCTGTGAAATGCAGATGCGAGCCCTTTGTAGATGTTTACACGAAAAAAAGTCGTGCATTTTTATCTCTTTGCGACGAAGATTTTTGCGTTCGCGTATGTTAAGCCTCCAAGTATTGATAGGTTTGATTAAAACGAATGGAGCATATTTAATGATTTACAAATTTTGGCAGAAAAAAAAATGAAATTATAAATTATTCAAGCAACCAGACAATTTCAATCTTTTTTGTCTTTAAAATATGAAATTATAGAAAAATTTTTGAAGAGAGAAATTATAAAATTTTTTTTCTTTTGTTGACAATTTGAGAAGCTACGTAGCATGCGCTGTAACAGATGCAAATTTTAATCAAAAAAAAAATTAAAAAATTGCACTTAATCTACTTGCCTGTAGTCAGTAAAACACGTTGGTATTTAAAAGAACATTGATTTTTGAGTGATTAACAAATACTGGAATGAAAAAGTTGGAAAAGTCTGAAAAACTACTATTGCTGCATTTACCGCAAAATCCAATTGCACAATTAAAGTGAAATAGCGTAGGAAAAGGAACAAAAATGAAATGAATTTATAGATGAGCTCATAATTAACACAAAAATCTTCATAGTTCGTCATCTTTCACTGATTGGCTTCGGATCGCTACTCAACGATCGTATTGATGGAATTACACCCAAATGCTTTTGTTTGAATATGCGTTTAAATGCCGTTGGACAGTGTATCAAAGTAATGCGTAGGTAAGACATTGTACGCTGGACGCATGGACTGCATTTGCATCGTGCATCATGCAGCAGCTGTCAAGATATAGTTTGATTGCATGTGTTTATATCTATTTGAACACATTGCTTGCGTTGCATTGTTGCAGTAATTCAAAAAGTTAGAAAACTTTCAAAACAAAGAGAGAGAGAAAGCGTAATGTATTTATGAAAATGAAACAAAAACATTCGATTATTGTTTCAAGCACTACGTGAATTTAACATTTTCAATTATATTTCTAGTAAAACAATTTCTTTTTGATATTACGCGAAACTTTCTCAGATGTTAATGGTGAATTTATCAATTTAAGAGATGAAACGTTTACATTGATAAATAAAGTTACTCGTATTTTTAAAATTTCACTTACACTTAGACGACGTTCGCATACACACTAGCGGAGCTATATGGATGATCGATTGAAAGTATTTTTACACCAAATTGGAAATTATGAGATATCAGCAGGTATGAAGTGCTTACTTTTCCTTTGAAGTTACTTTTTGTTCGTGAAAGTAGCACGAATAGTAATTTATAGCTGCTGCTACTTCTCACCGAACTTAGATTTTGAGGTTTTCGCGAGAAGTCCAACTTTTTTAGAACACGTAACGAAAATCTTCTCGCCAGTAATAGGAGCAGGAGATGTTAGTAGCAGCTCACCACTGTGACATTCTAACAAATCTGATATAGAAGCTGTTAAAAGTGGTGAAATGACTTCATCATTAGACTTCATCATATTAAACAATAGCTCTGCTGCTACTTCCTATAAGACAATTTGCGGCACCATTGTAGATGTAATCATGGTATCGTCAACTCTGGCATAATGACGTACGCACTGGATTGTGGCAGAAAGGAAATGTATGTTCTTCGATATAGGCAACATTCAGTGGAACAAACAAACAATAGACTAAAACGATGGAGCATAAAACGGGCAAGAAGGTCTGTTGGCCAAAGTAGATAACGCCAACTACACTAATCTGTGTCAAAGGAAGTATCCAAATGCTACTGTAAATTACATGTAAATGGGAATATGAAAAGTAAGAGCCTTTAATCAGAGAGAAACCTAGTACACTGGTCGGACGTGAAGATCAGCCGATTTGAGACTAAGGCTAAAAGTACATGTCAGGCCAGAATACAAACAAATACAACGCCTCAGTCTGTGTTGCTTCCTGCTCATTATTTATTAATTTTCAAGAGGAACGAAATAGGTCAGTCGTGCGGATGACGTCTTCATGATAATACAGCAAGCGTCGTTTATAGTTTGTGTTACTACTATGCACACTATAAACAAAATACTGTACATTACGAATTCTATAAGTGTATATAGGACCAAGGGACGATTTTGGTTCTGATTACATATATGTAACGCATATATGGGGCATGTTAATGTTCTCCCTTAATTGATACCAGGAACACCATTCGTATGAGGAATGCAAACACTTTAGAGAATACTTGATGTGCACTTATTACTATTGTATATAAAAACTTGGTATATTGTCATTTTTGATAATGTATAGCCGTTAAAAGTGCATAAGTGCATTACAGCAGACATTTCTTTGCTGAAGTGCTTATACGCGTCAATTTATGTTATTCAAGCTGTTTCATAAACTAGTTTAGAGATGAGAAAATAATAAAATTTACTGACTCTAACAATGAAATAAAATGAAATTCGGGTGCACACGCACGCTTCTGAATGTTCACATACATTTATATATATATATTTAAATGAAAAACGTTGAACGTGTTCAATAATCCCTGACAAGTTTTTCTTACCCTTTTACCTTTTCTCTCTTTGCCGCCTTATGTTGTTTTTGACAGTCATAAGTTTATGAAACCTCATGGAACAAGCATGTGAATCGTATGAAAATGATTTTGGGATTTTTCACACTCACACACCCAACCAAATATACGCATCAATTTTTATACACATATACACATATACATATGCATATGTATGTAAAAATACATTCATATGCATATATGTATATATATATACAAGTAGGTGTATATATATATAACTACATATAGTTGCTGACGTACTGGCGTGTAAATGTGTATGTGCAATATAAAGAAAGTAAAAAAAACTGACATCAACAAATATTTTAAATACTCCACTTAATGTCCTTACTTCCGGTTTCAGTTCGGAATCCTTTTTAATACAATTCCCTCCTCCTGACCCGCCAGCATAACAAGAGCCTCGAAACTCAACGCTAACGATAATAATGATCACGACGACAACGAAGATGATAATGATGGTTATAACGATGACGCGATTGCAGTGATGCTGTATGTCGCATGAATCTGCTCATAAATGTCTCTGCCTTTGTTTGTATGTAAATGCACGATTTTAATTAAATTTACGCTTCACAGATTAAAGTTTTATTTTTTTGTTGACGATTTTTATCTGCTGCTTCTTTGCTCCTTTCGCGCGTTTTCTATCTCTATCCAATGCTTAAACAGCAATACAAATATATATATATATATATAAATACATATATATATATATATATCGTAATTTTTACCCATTCAACGTTTTCTCATTTTTAATTTCATTTATTTAGCATTTGCGGGGAATCTCCGTTGCCTTGGCCAGAACTAGTGTGTATCGTGGTCGTTCTTTGTACCCGTGTTCTTATATGCTTTCAGCTTTTGGTTATTCCCATTGTTACTATTGTTGTTGTTGCTGTTGTTGTTGTTCTTGTTGTAACTATTCTAGTTATTGTCGTGCAGAAAATGCGCAGAGCAGTTATATGCATTTCTGTAAATAGTTTTATAGTTGTTAAGGCCACAACAGACACAAAGCAGAGACAGCTTCAGCCGCTGTTTTATTTGTAAAATCTTCAATTTACTTTTTTAAGTTACTGCTGTCAGTTTTACTATTCTCTATGGTTGTTTCTTCTTTTTTCATAGACGTTTTCTCTTTGTTTGGTGCTCTTATTCCGCACACATACAAAGCTTTTTCTTCATATACAAATCACTAGAGAATGTGTTTTCGTTGTTGCTGTTGCTGTTCCTGCTTTACTTTTTTATTTTTTGTTTAACTTCACAAAGCATCATGTGGACATGTTGCTTTCCTTCTTTCCTACAAAAATGACTGCGGAAGATATAAAAGAGTCTGTGACGATGCTGACACACCATCTATTCAATTCATTTCAAAGTGACCAAAGGAGAAATTTGTATGGTTGGTCCACTATTAACGTTTCGCAAAAGAAAGGAAAAAAACAGCACAAGTAGAAAGAAATGAATTGAAATCGATGTTTAAATTGCACATTTTCTCTACTTTGTTTATTGTTTGTTTCTAGTTTTTATTTCCTTCTTGTTCCTTTCCTTTTGAATTCAAATTCAAGACAATTTTTATATTTTTCATACCCACTACTACAGAATGAGAGTATACTAATTTTGTGCTTCGATGCGTGACATCTAGAAATTATGTCAACGGTCTTATCTAATATTTACAGCGCTGTTCAGAATTCCGCAAAAAAACTATTTAAACAAACGCGGAACCATCACAGTAGAGAGATCTTCAAAATTCAAATTTACGAAAATTTTATTTAAATTGAACAAAAGCATCTAAAGAATAATTTGAATTAATTTTCTTAGATCATATTAAAGCAATCCGTTCTTATAACAGATGAGCCGAAGGAAGCATGGACCAAAGCGTCCTAACAAGTGTTTAAAGAAATCCCTTAATATCTTTTTAATTCTTCTCCTTAATACATCTATTTAGTCACTCGTCTATTCATATTCTAAGGTTAGGGACAACATTTCTTTTATAACCGATGAGCCGAAGCGTGGATCATAAAGACATCCTAGCAAGTGTTTAAAACAGTCAATCAATCTTGTTAATTCGACGAAAATATTCATTTAAGGCAACAATACTGTGATTACATAATATATATAGAATATTGGATGCTCAACTACAATGTTATTTTACTACAGTCGTCGAAAGCAGAAGTAATCGAGCAACTTATTACGTTCCACTTATACTTATATTTCATTCAAACGACCGACGCGCTTATGGATACGGGGAACCGCGAGAATAGCTAGTCATGATAAGAGAAACCAAAAACCGCGTTTCTTGGCCAGCAAACATGCATTGATACCAAACAATCAAGAAGGAACTTGAAAGTATAGCAAAGAAGATCATTTCTTGCTATTTGTCTAGTGAATCTGTACATGACTTGATAGACCGTTATTATCCCTTCATCTGCATTCTACTGAGACCATCCGCACTATGTAAACGCTTTGATTCGGATACGCGCTGTTTAATGCTCTGTAAATTCTAGGAATCTTTTCACCCGCAATCACAATTTTCTCTACGCAACAATAGTAGTCCTGCCGAGGAACAATGGATTTCTTCTCTTCACGACGTATGTTAATGTAATGAAAACCCCTGCATCACAAATCGAAATATTTGCTATATTGTCTGTCTCTCAATATCTTTTATTTTATCCGTTTCCGATGTTTTCATTTCCGACTAAATAATATTGATTGAATTAATTTTGATCAGGTAAAGCAGTGAGCTAAGATAATTCCGCGTAGTCGATGGAAACTCTGATACCTAGTAGAGAGCTGTTCTTTTTTTTGTCTAACGTTGTATTCAGTGAACTCCTATGAATTTATGCGCGCAATCACTTGTATATTTGATATGACCATGAATGTGTTTACTTGCAAAGCGATATTAAATGATTCAAATGGCGCTTTTAACTTTTTTTTTTCACTTTCGTATGCAATCTGTGCTGTCATTAATATGTCAGTTAGCTTTAATTGATGGATTTATTTATAAATCGTTTTAATAAACAAATGCAGTTATTTATAGGTTTATAATTCGTTGTTGTAGTAGTTGTTGTTGTTTTTTTTTTCGTGCTTTTATTTTAATAAATATGTCAGGCAGTTGGACATTTAATTTTTTATACGTTTCATAAATTAAATCAAAGCAAAAGAAAAAATATTATAAAACCCTTAAATCCCGATTAAACTGCCGTCATATGTTTAGTTTAACATAATTATTAAATGAAAGAATACTTTTCATATCATTATATGTGATGTTTATATTCTACAGCATACACGTGAAATGGGATACATGTAGACTTCACGGGGACGTAGTTAACATCTAGAATAGATTTAAATTAAATTACTCTACCGACATTTAAAGGCGTCTGTCCGCATGTTGGACCGACGTCGTTTCTATAGCGTTGTATTCAACTTTTAGGTGCCTTAACGTGGTTTGGCAAAAGGACAAACTCTATAGTAAGTCAATAAGTTCGGACCGTTTTTGTAACCACCTCTCATGTAACTCCCTATTTTCAAAAAAAGGTTATACGAAAAAAATTTGTGGCCTTTGGAATTTCTCGACAGAAATGCGTTTCGGAATATTAAATTAATGCAAGAAATGCAAATCGAATGGGCAATGTTTTCATCTCATTCATATATAAACAGTCCTATGAAGAGCAAAAAAGTCTGAAGGCAAAAAAGTCTGATTTTCAATTTTTCATAATGAAAATAGGCAAATAATAATATGATTTTAATTAAGACGGTAGTCTTACGGTTATTAGAGCATTTCCCATAAAACGAGTAAAACTTTTCCATTTGTTGACGAACAGTTTGTTAGTAGTTTTCCCGTTCGCTTAGAGAGCTGTCTGCTGTTGCATTTTTTAATGTCATATAAATCCATATATCCATGATTTGTAAGATCGTTTACCTACATAAAATCTGTCCATTTCTAAACATTGCTATAGAATGCTTACGAGGTAAATCATAGGAAGCAATAACAAAAAATGTTTCGAAAAATGCTTCTTAAAATTTTTAAATTTTACGACGGCGTTGGCTGTATATATGTGCAAATGTTCTAAGTAAAAGTAAAGGAAAATGAAGAAAAAAAAAAGTGAACAGAAAAAAAATGAGAAAATTCATCGTGAAAATCAATTTTCACTGCAAGTTTTAACACCTTTGCATTTAAAGGTTTATAAATAGCTTTTACGTCTTCTTTTCCTTTATAATGTTGCAATTTTTAAATTGCTTGGCTGTTGGTAATTGCTTTCAATGTATAATTTGCTGTATTTATGCCTTTGTATTTGTATTTGTATTTGACTTAACGAACTGACGAGCTTCAGTAGGTTTCTTATAATGAATGAGAGAAGAATGTTTACACTTTCACGTTTCTTGCTTTAAATAGGTTGAGTTAGCGTGCCTTGTGTAAATTACGAGTGCGTAAGACAAATTTCTTTCATGATTAAAGTACATTACAATTGACTGACGATTGTTTGATTAAATCTAAGCCTTGAGTTTGTGCAAAATACTTTGAACTGAATTTCGTTTTTGTTCCTTCCCCACAATACACTGTTATAAAACACTGATTGAATAACGTGTTGTGGTATTCTGCAAATTGTACAAGTGTTGATATACGAGTAGATATGCAAAGTGTTTTATGTGTAGTCAGCAGTAACTGAAGAGCAGGAAAGCAAAAACGAAAACAAAAACAAAAGAAAACAAAAATTAAAAAAGACCAGTAATGATACCAAATGATTGGTAGTCTACGGAAACGAGGTAAGATTTAAGTTTTTCATTAAGTGCTTGGAAGAGGAAATTCTAACAAATTTATTTCTCAAATAAATTAAATTTATGCAGACATATGTGTAACAATTCTTGATAGTTCGAAATAATAAATTATTTTTACTTTTTCGTTTGCAGTTATAAGTTGAGATAAAGTTTTATACTTTGTTAAGCATAATACTCTTAATTTCTAAAATAAAATGCTCTTTTAAAAAGCTGTAGTTCGATTTTCTATGCAAATTTCAATTTAGTTATCCGGATCCGGATCCTTAATATGGTAAATTATATTTATATGCAGTTCATTTTATTAGGGCTTTATTTAGACCCGGATGTATGTCACCACGCCGGAAGTAGATCTAGCCGTTGCCTTGCCAATGGATTCAGAATTGTTTACTTCACCTAATGAAGCATTCCCGCCCCTTTGTCTGTCTGTCTGTCTGCTGATTATGAATGTATTTTTGCATTTAAACTGCAGATCCCAATTTTCAAGATATTTCGATGAAATTTTGTATATGTTTTGACTTACGAGCGTACGAAATTTTATTAAAAAGTGTAATTTCACACCGCGCGTTATTCTGAAAAAGTTGTTATAAGGAAAAACTATGAGATTTTGATACTTGTAGACACAAACCAATGAAAAACACAATTTTGTCATATTAAATGAGTGTGAAAATTTTATATAGAAAGGGAACATGCTTTGAATCCTCTTCGATATAATCGAAATGCCATTAAAAATCGCTTTTCGTCGAAAAATTTAAAATTAAATTTAAAAAATAAAAACTACTCTCATACAGCGACGATTTTTTCAAAATAAGTTCTTATAATGAAAGTCATAAAAATCATACGAACTAATTCGTATTCGGTAAATTTCGTAGTCGTGCGTTATGGCCAGCTTGCATGCAATATGCTTCGCCTGAAATATCGAACATTTTCCTCTACGAAATGATCCTTTACAGTTTTTCGTATCAAATAACAGTAAACCATAAAGGGTATGAGCAATCGTTTTTCCGATAGAATAAGTGCTTGAACCCAAAAAATTTACAATGCGTTTTAAGAGAAACGTAAGTGATTTTGTTACTTGTTAATGGTTGATAACCTTGCTTAAGAGAACCTTCAATCCTTCAATCAATTCCTGAAAATAATCTTACGGATTAGTGCACTAGCTATTTTGAACGAAGAAATCAATTCCGGACTATTTAAAAAATGTACATTTTTTTCGATCGAAAAATAATTGAAAGATTTAATAAGAATTATTTTTAAGCAAAAAAAAGGACAGGTTGGAAAGCAATATCTGCAGAAGTTTACTTCATAGTATGCTGCATAACGTAATATAGTCGACAGTGAAGTTTGATTTGTATTCTTTCCTGTTTTAGAGACAAATCATTCTAATTTGAAAACACTTTATATACTATAATATACTCATTTTCTATAACCTAAAGGATGAAAACGAGGTTAAATGATCTAAAATCGTATTTAGTTACATTTTTTATTTATTATTATTTATATATTATTCATCAATTTTATTATTGTTTATATTATATCATGTATTATTTATTATATAATATATTATATATTGTTTACTATATATTATATTTTATTTATTTATTGTTTTTCAATCGAAGGGTTTAGAGAAGTATTTAAAAAAAATATTGATTTTTGTATGTCTGACGATAATTTGAACGAAAAATTCAATTTTCGAACGAAAAAAGGCGATGATTTGTTAATGAATAAGATTTAAATTAGCTTATCGAAGATCCCTCTGTTTCATTAAAGAATGTCAGTTTAAATATATTGTAAAAACAAAAGTTGTACGCAGTTTGCCGTTTTGAAATATCGTCTTTCGAGAAAGCGCGTTTAAAGTTTTGAAAAGTGTTCCAGATATGTTTTTTATTATATTAAATTGTTTATAATATTTGTGCCATTAATCTGCACTCTCAGGACCGTATAATTACGATTTCAAGTTCAAACATTCGTTCTGCTCCACTTCTCTCGAAGATCTTTTATAAGAAGACAATGCAGCCTTCGTTAACGACAGAATCGCAAAGTTTTAGAACTTAAATGTTTCAAATGTCAGAGAAAATGTGAAATTGTTTAACTGAATTGTTAATTAACATCACGCTCTCATTGTTTTATCTATTTTCAACGGTAATAAAAGTATGTAATAAAACTACAGTAATGTATTTTTGTTTAAAGATCTTTTCAACTGAAATAATGAATGTTTCTTCCTTTTTGTATTCTCGTAGTTTGAAAGCATCTATTAAGGCAATAAAACAAAAGAAAAAAAATTTCTGAATAGGCGTCAAAAATTGCTTGCGTGCAGAGCAATAAAGTGAAGAATAAATGTTTTGTTGCGGACCTTTTAAATACCAATTAAGATTACCTAGTTGAAGACCTTCGTCGTAAGCTTTCGCTTTCACTTCAATCACTTCTTTTTTATGTTTTTACATATTACTTTAGGAAATGAACCGCTTACGCATAATCAAAATTATATTTGTACGACATTATTCACACATAACAAAATATTTGCAAAGAACTATAGCTTAACACTCAATTTAACGCAGAGTGCAACATTTATTATTATTTTTGTTTTTTTTTTAAACCATAACGGGAGTCAACAATGCAGAGCACAGTAGAATACAAAAAAAAAGACTAAAAGACTCACGGAATGGAATAATCCCAACAAGAATAACAACATCAACAACCGTAACAAACTCATTGTATTTATTTATTTTTCTGCCCATTACTCATATACAAACACACCTTCCCGCTCAATGTGTTTTACCCAACACCTACTGAAATAAAAATTACAAAAAAACCGACTTTTTTTAACCAAAAAATATACATAGACAGAGAAAAAAATAAAATATCTATGTATGTGCATATGGAGGCAAGAGTATATGTGTGTGTTAAAATGTTATTTCTGAATGTTATGAAAATTATTCAAAAGGCATACGTAAATTTGTGAAATATTTCCCTAGCATTCGTAAAACTAAATGAATTCATAAATTTGAGATACTGACGCGTTTCCCCGAGCTGTTCGAAAAAAATAATTTTTTCAAAATACTTTTATTTAAATTAAAAAAATATGAAACGACACTACGTGTTAAAAGCAACAAAATAGTAAAAGAGAAAAATAAAAATTATTTGCTTCTGACTTTTTTCTTTTTTTCTATATGAATAATTTTTTTTAATATCAATAAACAATAAACATAAATTTTTACAAATAAATTTGTATGAAAATGCATTAAAAGATTTCTTTTTTTTTAAATATTATTACTTTCCAAACATAAATATACTACTGGCTTAATACAAAAACATGTTTACACAATAAATATTAAATAGAAATTAAAAGTAACTCTTTGACCAGCAATTGAAATTTTTTAATATAGTTTCCTTAAAAGAAGAACAAGAAAGTTTTAATAAGTTACGTGATTTATCGTCTTCAACTCTCCTGATGACAGATTTCAACAAATTTCTCTTGTAATCTTAGCCCTATGCAAAGGGAAAGATGAATAAAAGGAAAAAAACACTTAGAAAGTTAGTTATGAAGTAAATTTTGAGTTGAGGTTGCTTTGAGAGAACATCTCTTCATACATTACATTTTTTAGATGAGAAGGGGGAAAATGAAAATCTTAAACTTGCAAGGAGATTTTATGTAGAGGTTACATGTAGAGAACTTGTGATAAAATAAGCTTTTCCATTGACCCAATATAAGGTCTTCTATGCTAACTTTTTGGCATATGTTCCTACAATATTGGTATCGCTAGTTGTGATCTAGTTTTTGTTCTTATGTTTCTGATATATCTGTTGGTTAGATGGCTTGGTCCTTAGCATCTTATAGCGATATCATTTTCGACACCGTAACCTAGGCTGCACCACAGTCATAAGAAAAGGATAAACTAACTTATACTAACATTCACCGAAGGTCAGTGTATACCATTTCGTCGAAGGATATTTTTCGATGATTTTAACTTTCATGATGAGAAAGGAGTATTTGCGGAGAATTTTACAAAAGGTAATATTACTTCTCTATTCGTGCTATATATATTAGGATGCACTTTAGTCGTTTTGGTCCATTGTCATGTTAACGCCAATTATTTGAATTAGCCAATGCTTGAAACGAGTATTGACAAAATAGTCTCATTTATATTACAATGTTTTTGATGTTATCCCTGAGTGGAAATAGGCCTGGTGCCCGCGCACTCTAGTACTTTGTTTAAAAGGTTTCTATTATATTCCAATAGCTTTTTAAATTTAACTTCTTCCACTCTGTGCATCATTTTGACTTTGTTTCTGTCTTATTCCGGATATCCTTAAAATTTCATCAAATCAGTGAGAGCAAATAATCGGGAAAACTTTGGGATTCAATGATTGAATCTTCTGACAATTTTTTTAAAAATTATTCATAGAATAATACGGAAAATTGGCGTTATATCGATAAATATTTAATTTACAATTTAATCTATTCAACTAATATGCGAAATAAATATAATAGCTAAGTGTAGTATTGTGCCTCAATGGGAATAATATAACAATGCAGGTGTGATGTTTACATAAATACATTTTTAATGGACATTATAAAAAGCGATAGAATTCATTAAATTGACTTAAGGGTAAAAAATTTTTTTTTTCTAAACGTTGAATAATCCAATATATGATATCTTTACATACTTCTTATTTCATTAGTTTCATCTCTAAAAGAGAAATGATTAAAGGATCTCGATACTTTGAAGAAAAGCGTTGACTTTGATACATAACATAAGAAATTTCAAGATCGTCGTGGATAGTTTAGCAGACAAATCATGGAGCATTAACAGTTAGAAGTAGAATTTTATATGAACGTTTTTCAATAGAAGTATTTGAATTACTGGCTTTACACCACAATTGTATACACCTTAGGTCCAAACGGGTTGGAGGATACTCTTGTAAAAATACACTTATTCTTTATATTAAGTCGTGATTCTCTCTCTCTCTCTCCCTCTGGACTAATTAGTTAAGAGAATCTCCTTGTTTTTAAATTGATTTTCTGACGTTTAGCTTTAAGATATATGCCCTTATTCATTCCTTATTCAAAATATCAACCGAACAATTTTTATATAATCGTTCTTAGGAAATTTACTGCCATTCAAAATAAATGAACAGCAATCATAGCGAAATTTTGTTGAGATGATCATGACAAAAACAAAATTGCTATTTTATCTGCAAATGTTGCAGTTAAAGTATTGTTATTGATTGGAACGTTTAAAGTGAACATTGCTTAAAGAGGAAGATAAGTCGTTCTGGGAAATACCTGGTCCTCTCCTCTGCAACGGCTTCTCTGACAAATTACAATTAATTTAAGTATAAATGTTTGGAAAATATAAAATAAAATGCAATATATCTAAACGGGAAAAGGTGACATAGTTGTAGACAATTTATTTCATAGCCAACACCCGAAACGAAACGTAAATATTTCGTCTTGTGCTCAATCTTTTCAAATAAAGCTATATATATATATATAACTTTAATTATATTAAAGTGACCTACTGTAAGGTAATTTTTCAGAAAAAACTGCTAGATAGATTAAATAGAAATACTTGAAGGATACTGAATAGTTTAAATTGTAAATATTTTGTACTGAATTTTCCTAAATTGATTTAAAAAATATTCAACAAATTTTTAATTTAAATTCTCTTCATGAAGATTTCTTTTAGATAAATTTTCTTAAAAAATACTGGAAAACAATCGTTGCAAGATGAGAAGTATTTAACTAAATTAATTTAAAAATATTTAAAATAATTTTGAAACAAAAAGTATTTAAAAGTTAATCGAAGCATTTGTTTTAGTTCATTTTTATATGCTTAAGGCCAGCAATAAATACGTACACTTTTTGCAATAAAATCTCTTTTATAAAAAATGTTCAGTTTTTTGTATCACAAAATTAAAGTGAAAACTCTGAAAATTAAACTTTGCATTTCGTTCCGCGTAGTGCTTTGTAAAATTTTGCAAAACGCGTAATCAGTTCATACCTGCAAGCATTTTGAATTTTTTGTAATAATTGTAGGTGATAAGATTAGCGCATATTTATGTATGGAAAGCATTTGAAAAATTGTAAATTAAAATTAAACGAATATATTTGCTGTTGGATACCCAGAGAACCGGCACCTAAAACTAAGGTAATATGTACAGGTATAATATAACGATGTAAGTACACATGGCTTCTAAGTTCATATCGTATGTTATTAATAATATTTATAGTGTTTCTGATAAATAGAAATTTTGAAGCAACAACAACAATTTACATTAATAAATAATGCGGTCTTTTTTTATTTTTGTATGTAGAACGAAATAATTAATTTAAGTAGAAGATACAACAGTTTAATTCGATATCTGAGATATTTTGCTCATATTTTAATATAAGCATGATTAAGCAGAAATATTTGTTAAGTTCTAAAGAGGTACAAACGTAGCCAACTAATTAAAAAAAGAAACGTGACTTTATTATATTCCAAGATTGTTTGATGAATCCCTCCTCAAAATCTGAAATGATGAAGGGTTAGAAACTAACCTTTTAAGGGAACATTTTTAAGGGAATATTTTACTATCGATAATGAAATTATATAACTTTCATAATACGGTTTAATTAGTGCTTTCTCTACTTGCATTTAAATCGAGGACATAACATTGGCACATGCTTGATGATTGGAATATCTAAGTGTTCTCTAGGGAACAAAAAATTAGTACAATTTTAAAAATATTTATATGCACAAAATATCTATCTATGTTCACATGCGGGGCAGGTAACATTGGTAACATATGAAATCGTAAATATTATATGTGACACGTACCAGAAACGCAATGCACATATAAAATTTTGTTAACAACATTTCCCTAACGGAATTATTATGTGGTAGATCAAGGCAAGAGAGCGAAAAGAAAAATCCGAAATAAGTACAATTACTGAATTTTAAACGACGTATATGTAGAAGGCTACTGACTATGAAGGAACATATGGATAAGAAAGTAAAATATACTGATTAGATGTATGCTTGGCTATGTTTGTACTACAGTGGAAATACTTGTAAGCGTTTGTGCGTGTATCTTCTTAGGTTTGTGTGTTGCGTGTATCTTCCTAGTCTGTGCATGAGCTTTTGTAAAGAGCCAAGGAGACAAAAAAATTGAAACGTAGGCCAAATTTAGTGCGATTAGTTTTCTTGTCAAAGATTTTTATATATTCATTACCTATCTTCTCTGTAAAATACTAAAAGTTCGGATTTATCTCCACATAAAAGCTTTGGACCCGCAAAGTCGAAATCGTAAAATATTTATGTTAAGTTACAATGGTGGACCAATTTTCATCATAAAATATTACAAAGTTAATCATCTTGCCAGTTGATTGCTTATTTTTGATAGAAACAGTTGTACAAGAGGGGTCTTACAACTTATGTCATCAGAAGCAAATTTTTTGCATCAGCTTATGTCGAAATATAAATATACAAGAAGAAATTTTGAAGTTGTAAATTTTTTTTCAAATAACTCGACTTTTTCAAAGCTTATCGTTATAGAGAAATTTCTCGTAAACGTGATTCGTTTCAATCGTTTTTTAATAGCCAAAACTCGCCAGTATAACAAATTTAATTGAAATATTTCAAAAATTGCTAAAGAAGCAATTTGAAGTTAGGAATATAAAGGCAGACAAGCTTGAATCGAAAAATGGAAAACTTTTATATGATCTCAAAGATTTCTTTATTAATTGATTGTCCTAATATGACTCGTTCCAAAGGTCGAAAAATCAAAAGGAGAGTCTAAAGTGCGTTAGGCCAACGTGAACAATCGAATTTGATAAATTTAATCACTCGGCGATCTCAGAGCTAAATTATGTTTTCAAATTTCATATTTGATAGCGCAGCAACCAAAAGTTATTTAGGAGAACGAAACAGTTTATTTTCCAAACAAGCCTTGATAAAACGGATATCAAAATATGCAATGAAAAGCTCTAATTTAGTGCGAAGTTGTTTGTGAAGAAATACAATTTAGTCCTCTGTTGAAAAAAAAAACAAATAAAAACCTTTTTCGATAACCCATCAGGTTGATAATTTTCTCAACCGTCTTCCATCAAAAATCCTAAGAAAAAACACCTTAGATTTGCTCATACAATTCCTATATTATCCCTATTTTGTTCGTTTATAGATCCAAGCTTCCTGGAATTTGAATTAGCGCCTGCCAATCGTTGCAAAAGCAATAAATTTCTTTTAAGAGATTCAGGACTTTCGACAAATTTATCTCAAAGCAACATTTCAGTGCTTATACATTATGCATTAAAATAAGATAAATGACTAAAAAGGAAATCATTACACACTAATCGTGGTATAATATGTTAACTTATTCTACCGAGAAAACATTAATTGACGATTGACCTTCATGGTTTTAATTTTACGATTTATTTTATTAAAAGAAATTTAACGTTTAAAAAATTACTTTTGGGGCCAATATAATATATTATCGTTATAGATTATTGCTGCAATTCATGGACTCGGCTCACTAAAAGAAATAAAGTAAAATATACGAAACGAAGGCTGCAAACTTTTTTTCTACGTACATTTATCATTGCAATGTGACTGCTCTAGCGCGGGAAAAGAAGTATTACTTCGAAAATAAGTTATGCAATTAAGCCTTTTGAATGTTTATTTCGTTTACATAGACTGCAACAACGATTAATTGAACATGTGATAAATATTGTATGTTAAACATTAACTTTCTCCACCATGTGAACGGTGGATAGAAAAGCACTCGACTGAAGAAGTAAATGAACATATGTGAAGATAATACATTTACCTTATTGAAAAATTTTCCTATTGGAAAACTACACACAGAAAAAAAAGTATTTATATATATTTATACCAATACGATACCATAATATGAAGTATTATTAAGCATCCTCTTATATTTGTTTGCATTATGTCAACCGTATAGAATGTTCAAATGAATAACATAAAATGTTCCCCTCAAAAAGTAGTTTTAAAATATATTAGACATGAACTTCACAAATTATTCATTACATAGAAACCACATTAAACAAATATAATTTACAAATGTGTGTACACAACGTATATATACACACATGCACGCATACATTTGTTTAGAGATATGCTTATTAAAACATTTAATGCATACGTATTTAAAAGCAAACCTTTGGTATGTATATGTGCGGTATATACACAGATATAAATTGAAATTTCAACACTATAAAAGCCAAATATGCAGTTTAAACAAAAATATCTTCAATGCAAATATACAACAGAGTAAATATCAGCATTTACGACTATACACCGATCCACGCAATATAAATATAGTATGCTCTCGTTCATCCATACATATAGCATGTATACATATAGCATTTGTGTGTAAACTTGGCTATATTGTGTGAGGTTTTTGATTTCATTGCCACAACAAACAAATTGCAATTACTCGCATTACTGTTATTGTTATTAAAACTAGCGAATAATTGTCTGTTTTTTTCACGTTATTCTATATATTCCATACAGCATGGCCACATGTATAGGGGAAGTTAACAATTTACAAATATCGATACACACACACAAGAGCAAATGTGCATTCTGTTCGTCACAGATAGCCTGAAGCAATGAAATGGTTATTAAAGTGATAGTGGTTTTTGGAAAATTGAAAAAAAAAGAAAAAATAAAACTATTTTTTAAAACTTCATATAACATACGTAAGCGTATGCGTTCGTATGTATATGTACAATTCTAATAAACAGTAAGAAAGTTCATTTTATTTTATACGCGGCCCTAGAGTATGCAGCATGCAGTGTAAGTTCGTACTTTTACAACAAACATAGTTATTTACTTTTATTAGTATTTGATTTTCGAAATTAAAGTTTTATGGACATATCATGCATTTACATATGCTCATATATATATTAGCCCATAATCTTTGTAGAGAAAAATATGTAAATGTTTCCAAAACTACATACCTAGATAGATGCATATATATACAGATATATATATATATATATATAAATATATATATATGATATATATATATGATATATATATATATATATATATATATATGTAATATAATGAATAGTAAATGCAAACTAATTGTTAATTGAGTTAATTAACATTTCGGTACAATTTCGAAATCAATTAAAAGTTCAATAGCAAATAAAAGCACTAGATTGCTGTAAGCAGCATAAATATGCATTTGAATTGCGGTTCATAAGCGATAAATTCAATAAATCAAATTAATGTGTAATCAATTGGATGTTAGATAATGATACTAAAGGGAAAACAATAGACCGTTAAAGTGTGGTTTTGTAACTGATACTATGTGCTATTAGAACTTTTCCGAGTGAGTAAGCTATTCGAAGAAAAATTACAATAGAAATTAATACTAAAACGAAACAATGTTTAATTTAAATAATTCGTAAATCAATCACGAATAACTTTGATTGAATTTTTTAAAACATTTTTCTTTTTTTTTTTTTTGAAATTGTACCACTCACGGGAAAGCACATACATATTGAATAGTAAAAAGCAGTACTTCGACGTAAGCTGTTGTTATAATATAACACATTCACCAAACAGGAGTGAATAAATCGTTTAAAACATTGAAGATAATTTAAAATATATCCGAAAGTTTTAAAAAATCGCAGTTTTTTTTCCAAGCCCTGTAAAAATGTAACTTTTAAGTTGAATATGAAAATATCTTTATGAAAAGTTAATCTAAAGCATAAAACTAACTTTAAAATATGGCTAATAGATCTCGACTTGAGAAAAGGCTCAATATATATATCAAATTTTAAGACAAATACGTGATTTATGCTGAATATTAGAAACGGACTGCAGAAATTAGTAGACTTAAAGCTATAATTATTCTATTGTTTTATTTTAATATGATAATGAAATGATATCATTTGCAAGAAATATTTTTGTAAATCAACCTTTGCATATATTTTGCCAAATTCTTGTCAATCGATTCGCAAATACATATGCCCAGTGTTAAAAGGAATCTATATTTAAAAGATGGTGGGTATCTACGATTCTTCATAAAGCGTATAAAATTTTCTTCTTGTTATTGTGCATAAACACAGCACTACATATAGTATGATGTTCCTAATCAATAATAATTATATGTCACTCATACGTCATGTGAATGGTATAATACTCCCACTGACAATTTCATTCATAAAATGAACATTTTGCATCGAATAGCAGTTATTGATTGAATTACGGAAAAGCATTGCAGTGGAAGAGAAAACTGAAAGAGTAAGCAAGAGAGATGCTAAGTAATATCTTTTCTTAATGTAATAGCAAATGGTACCAAGTTATTTGCATGGATGTTTGCCTGCATGCAATGCATCTATAAATGTGTGTATACATATACTTGTGCATTTTATTCGTTTAACAAAAGTTAGACAGAGTGAGTCAGTTTCTTCAGTTTTAGTTAAGATGTATATGGAAGCGATAAAAAATAGATTTAATGCCAGAGTTCAAGTAAGTTTATATCTTCATTGACTTTAAGCATAAGAAGAACAAACACAACGAATCGAGGAAAATAAAAGGATAGAGAACAAGAACTCTTTAAAATTTTTCCTGTTGGATTTAGGAAAATTAATGAGGGAAGAGGGATTTGTTGCTTTTTTGTTTTACTTGTTCTTGTTTTTTTTTTTCTTTTTGCCTTTTTCATTGTTATTTGTTTTACTGCTGCTGTGAACTTACAACTTTTTTATTGATTGTAATTTAACTGCTTTACAAAAGCTTACACGCTTCGCCAAAATACCCAAAAGGTACGAATTCATTTAGCTGAACGATATAAAGAAAGAAAATTAATGACTCAGTAATTTCAGATTATTTTGTAATTTTCTTACGTAATTTTAAGCAGCAACGTTTTTCTGTACCTCCTTTCTTTTCTTTTTTGTATCTAATTTAGTTGTAGAAAATTAAAATACAACTTTATTAAAGGAAACTAGACATAATTTGGAGAATTCATCAACAAATAATGTGAGGCTGCCTTTAGAAAAAAAATAATAATAATAAATAAATGTATTAAAGGAACTTGTGCAAAATTTTGCTTTGTCAGGAAAATTGTTTATGCTCTAATAAACTACAAAAAACCTATAGATTATCATTATTTTATTGTACGTTCATTTTTTCCTCTCGTTTATGACAGCAATTTTCTAAGAAGTTCTTATCTCTTTCAAAAAGCTTTTACAAAAATGATAATCTGACAAGATTACAAGTTTTTTTTTTTTTTTTATATAAAGAACTTGGACAATATCAATATAATGGGATGTCACTTTTATCAGACAGTCAACTGAATGTGTGCATCCTAAGGACAGCCTTTAGCTGATTACCAAATATATGTAACATAAATGTATGCAGTTTCAGTATTAGTTTATTCTATATAAAGTTTTAGTTCTTTAGCACACATACAATCACTTGTTATCCCTAATTGTTATTAATTACTAGTGTAAGAAAGTACATTTGCATGTAAACTATTATATGCATTTAATCTCTACAAAAACAAACTTTGCTAAAGTATATCAATAAGAAGTTTTAGGATTATTTAAGATACCGAAAAATAGGTCAATAACTTTGCAAGCTTTGAGTTAAGTCGTAAAGGCGGAGAAAATGTAAAGAGGATCGTTGTTAAGTTTTTGTTTTGTTGCTTGATTGTGATCTAAAGTGAAAATCCTGTTAAAAGTTTGAAAAATTTTCATAGTTACTTGTTCTATACATTTTGCGTATACAATGATGCTGAACTTAGCAATATGAGTACGAGTGTATAAGACAAACGCGATAATATCGAGTTTTAATCAATACTTGCATCGAACTATTTTTTCAAACTTTTGTACAGCTTAACCTTTTACATTACACTTAAGTTAGATAAAATTCATAAATCAATTATATCATAATAAATAAATACGCGTGGCTCATTTGAGCCACAACAAGCCATGGTTCAGGTCTAGCGGCGCATAAAAACCTCAGCAGAGCAAAGTATTCATGGCACTAATACTAATGCTTAGCCATCTAAAAGGATAAGTTGCGTGTACTGTTATAATACCTGCTACCGTCTAACAAAATCACCATTCGGGAACGCCACCACCTGAAAACTGATGTATAATTGAATAACTTCTTAAAAGCAGGAAAATCACAAAAATGCAAAAAGAATGGTTGTCATATTCGAACACATAACGCAAAACTAATGCAGGAAATATGGCCAGAAACGAATTCGGATATCAGTAAAGATCAACGAAATCTAAATCTAATTGTTCAATTATAAGAATGCAACCATTGGGCTGGCCTCTTGTCGTTCAAGCTATTGCTTCTTGGAATGTTTGATACGAGACAATGGCGATTCACATCCAAAGAAAAATTAATTTCATTTTCCAAAGCTGGTGAACACTTTGTGTTATAACGTTATAACATAAAAAATCGCTATCATTTCCCATTACTTTCTCATCACTATTTTCATGTAACAAAATTTTTAAAAATCGATCAATGAGAGCGGAAGCTTGCACACATATGGCATCGATTAAAAGCAATTTTCAATTATTTAAATTGTGTTTATAAATCTCTTTGCATTAAAAACAATCGACGTTACCGGAAACACTCAGGCAAACTTATCAATCAATTGAATCCAAACCAAAGCAAATGTTCTCAGTACATTTATACAACATTCACTTAATGATTTTTGTTTAATCAAGCTATTCCATTAACGTTGGCAGGATATTATATATAATTTACCCTTTGTACATACACACGCACAGGCACACACACACACACACACACACACATATATATATATATATACATATATATATAATAATGTGTATATAATAAATGTAGGGATTTATGTTTTAATAATTGTTACCAAAGAAAAAAAAAGGAAAAGTACACAAAAAAAAAATAAAAGTTTTATAAATAAATATATAATAAAATCTATTAAAATTTATTTGACAATCCTTGTATGCATGCACAAATACTTACATGCATCTACGTTCGCCTATTGCAGTTTGTTATCTTTTTATTATTTGAAATGAAAAAAATGCGATAACCATCTACTTTAGCGGGAAAAACACATACACTTCAATATATTTTTTTGCTTTTTATTGCAATTATTACTATTGTTACATACACATCTATGCAACATACTTTGTAGGTTACATGAAGTCAATAATAAACCAATTTCCTTGAATGAAATGCATTGTGCTGGTCATTCCTATAAGGTCGAGCATATATTCGAACGGTTAATTGTTCTCTCATGCGCACTGATTGCAATTAGTGATTAAAAATCCAGAAATGTTAGTTGAATGTTACTCGTTACTATCTGTACGCCCTAAGTGTTAATATGATATGAAATATATATTTATGAATTTACCGACGTTGGCGCTATTCTTAATATTAGGTAAAGCAAATCAATACACGTGGGTTCAAATCTCCTTGCGGTAGAGTTTTTTCATAAAAATGAAAAAACACCAACAAAGCCGATAGCCTAATCTGCTAGTGCTCTCATCTCTAGTCTAAGAATTAATTTCATTAGTCTAGAGTATAACAATAATAATAATAATAGGTAAAGTTCCGCTTTGTTGTAAGCTTTAAAACTATTAAATAAATAAAATGTTATGTATGCACGCAAACACAAACAAGTATACATATATAGATATATTTGCGGTCCCATTTACATTGTTGTAGGTATTGTGCTGGCAATAAATTATTTCTGTTGTTCAAAAGTAAATGAAGTTGTGATTGATATTCAACTATTGCAACGACATGACATCGATGAAGACTTAACTATAACGAACCCCTTCAATTGAAGGGGGCCTTCATGCCTTTTGGAACAAAACTATATCGGAAACTTTCGAACATAAAAATATTTTTTTCAGCACTTTCTTCCATTAAAGAAAAACGACTACCTTGAATATCATTAGAAGACTTAAAGTGCTCTCCACAAGTAATCTTTCTTAAGTGATATGAAAATTTCTCCTAATAATCATATCACTTTTTTCGTAAATTTTCTTTAATTTGTCGGGATGTTATCGCGTAATTTAAATACAGTTTTTTAAAGACAAATTCTCTTTTTCGTTTTCTTTGTTCATAATTCAATACAACAAGCTAAGTCTTTAACAACATAACGGCCTTTCTTAAGTGTTTAGAAAGTTTAAGTCTCCGTTTTTTTCGTATTTGTCAAAGGTTTTCAAAACTTATTTTTACGCAATTTCACTAAAATTAAAAAAAAAAAAAAACTAAATTATTTTTCATCTATTTCAACCGAAACAGAGTTCAGCTTCAAGTTTATTTATAAAAAAAAACAATCTTTTCTTTATATTTCATTTCTCATTGGTTTCTGCTTAGAAAATGTCGGTTGTTCTATTATCATAGATAACGAAAATACACTGCCCACTATGGAATCTTTGCTTTAAAGAGCTGATAAAACCGGACAGTAGTGAGATTAGAAGAAAAAAATGAAGATAATCAGCTCAATGCAAAATAATTGTTTTATGCAATGGCACACTTTACCCACTTATCAAATATTCCATTGAGGTATACTAGATCGGATTTATTCTTACGTTTTTAGGTCTCACATTCACTTAGATAAATACAATAAGGACTCCGTGAAGTATATATCAAAAAGCGAAGAATCAAGTAAAAGAGGTCAAATTTTTTGACTTACACATCTTTGTCAAAATACAAAGTTTGGTCTCAGTTAAATCTTTTTCAATTATATTTCACGATTTTAAAATAATCGACGAAATCTTCGTTTCAGTTTTTTCCTAGATCTTAATGAATGTTAAAAGTTTTCAGAGAGCTACGAGAATATGGAACAGTTAAGATCATCATACATACTATCGCACGTTATTCGTAAAAGTTAAATAAATTACAGAAAATTTTCGAACAGAAAAGCCCTAACGTCCCAAGGTTTTTTGTGTGTTTTAAAGGCCACGGAAACCTGTTAGAAAGTAAAATATGTTATGTTGTTCAATTTATTTTGAAATGATATTGTTTTCGAATACGTTTCTCAATGAACAGCAGCTTCCAACTCTCTTTTAACGTAAATACATTTTATCATTCAATGGAATACATTGCAATTCTTCTAGTTATGCACTGGTTTTGCGACTAATGTGTCTATTATATTTGGTTTTTATATAATTTTTGCGCTAAAAGTAGGTAAAATTAAATATATTTTCAAATTTTTTCAATGAAGAGATAAAAAGTGCGTAACTGACATAACAAATACGTCAGCTATATATATATATATATATTATTTTCAGAAAGTGCGAATCCCTTAAAGGGTCCTGAGAAAATTTCATGCCGTTTGAGTCATTTTTATATAACCTGCCGTGGATTTAATGTCGCTACTATTGGTGTTTTTTAAAACAGTCAAAAAATGGAATTTCATGTGTTAATGAAACATTGTATTTTCATGGGAACACTTCAAGCTCAGCTATGCTTTGAAAAGTGCTATGGCTACCGTTGTACGTTGAAAACAACAGTCAGGTGATTTATTAATTTGACATCGATGGTACTGAAACATTTATCTCTTGGATCCTTAGACCTTTTGATCTTCGACCCTTTGATTTTCGACCCTACGATCTTCGATCTTCTGATTTTTGAACCTTTTATATCCGATTCTTTGATTTTGAAATCAGACATTTTTACCGAGAAGTTTTGAAAATTGAAAATTATTTTATATAATAATTTTTTCAAAATAATATATAACGACAATGATCGTGAAATTGATTTTATGCATTTCATTTTCAATAAGAATTGTGTTTGACCAAAAGATATTAATATGCCAAAGTTCCAGCAACAAGCTACAAAAATTGTAAACCGTGAGTTGAACACAATAATACATCCACAGTCATCAGACAGAGGGACGGAAATAAAGGGGGACTTAAATTGATTCAGAACATGATTCGGAATCGAATGATAAAATAAAAGGTAAGCCTCTCCTTAGTTCTTCTGGGTATATCACACATCTGCACAATCTTAATACATCTTCTACCACATGTGGTTTAAAATATAAAAGACAGTTAATAGATTATGCGAAGTTTCCAAAAGTTACAATTTCACAATTGCAGTATTGTAAATAGGAGATAGTGACATAGATATTTCGAGACAATTGTTAAACAGAAAACTAGAAAAAGCTGTTTAACAAGGTACTACGTGTACGTATATACAATATATACTTACTAAATGTTTTCATTGAAACTCTTCTTCTTTACAAAATATTACTCGAGTGAAGCACTTGACAATTACACGAAAGTGACAATCAAAAAATGGGATGAAGCAATTGTTATCAAAGACGAATATAGCACTGAAATCAAACATATTTCAAAAAAAGAATTTTGCTCGTATAACAGCTTTTTACTGCAGAAATACGAAAAAGGTGAAAATATGATATATTTACGATAAAAAAAAAAACAAAATTTCGCAAGCAATACGATATTTATAGTTAGTTATAGATAGTTCTACGTAAAGGAATCGTAAGATCATTGAAATCTCACAAGTTACTGAATATACACAAAAGCTTTTCAGGAGTGAATGAAGAAAATTCTGTGCAAAAACAATGATTGAAATGATATTTGATTTTTATGACATTAATGTCGTGGAAGATATATCAAAAATGGATAAAAGTTTTTTCTCCGAAACTTTTAAAAAAAATTTAGTGGTTTGCTGAAAAGCGTAGTTAGTTGTACATATGAAAGAGATTTATCGTTGATATTCCAATAAGATTAGGTTTCTCATATCAAAAATTGGAATATAAATTTTTCTATTGAAATTTTTTATTATGTTCATTTGTATGCCAAGATTTGAAACGATCTTATTCTACGCAAAAGTGTTTGCCTTAGTTCATTTTGTAAGCATATGTAGCCTTCAATATGTATTTATTTTGTTTATTTTTTCAATTTATACGTTCCTTAAAAAAGCCGGCACTTAAATATTATATGACATTAAAGGAAACGCTGAAAAAGTTACTTTCTTCTAGTCGACCATTCACGTCAGCCAATAAAGAAATGATAGGCAAATTCAAAACAATTGCACTGAATATTAGGTAAATGAGAAAATTGAATCTTGCATTAGCTTATATCGCAGATTCATTAGTGTTCAAGGGACAATGGAATCGTTGTTGCTGTTATTGCGAAGAGATAACATTTTTTTGAAACAGAACAAAGAGCCTCTGGCAAACACTTGCACTAATATCACAGAGCAAACAATGTATTCGTTCAATGTGATACTTTTCTCCTCCCAAAACTTAGTTACCATTAGTTAGATAGAACAACGAAGCTTTTCAAAAAAAAAACAAAATGTGCGTATGACAATTCAACTGTTACACTATCGTTGCCATTGTTTTACATTGAAAGTTATAGCAGAAAGAGTTTTAGATTGAAAGCTATAAGAGGAAGAAGAGCAGATATCCTTTTTTCAAATTATATAATAATATTTTACGATTATTGATTTATATTATAATAATATTTATTTATAATTTATTTTTTAATATTTATTATTTATTGTTTATTATTCATTATGTACTTATATATTTATTTTATTATTTCAATATGAAAAGAGAGACGAAATTACTTCTCTTCCAACCAAACGTATTGATAAAAACTCATCCATGAAAACCGTTCATAGGCAAACACGTGAAATGGTTTTTGTATTTATTTGTGTGTTTTCGTATCTTTTTGTGTATGTATATGTTGAGCATTTATTTACGCATAAGTATTCATAACGATGCATAAAAACGTACAAGTGTGTTAGTGTGCACTGAATTAAATAATAAAAAAAAAACCAATAATACCAACAACCGACAAAATGAACATAAAAAATATGCATTAAAGACAATTTTATATATATACATATACTTATACAGACACACATACGCACACAAACATACATACATACATATATATAGATATATATATATATATATATATATATACAAATGTAATATACAAGGGAAGAGAGGTGCAGAGAGAGAGAGAGAGAGAGAGAGGGACTAGCGTTGCGGTCTGGTTGCAATATAAAACGTAAAGCAGGGCAACGTTACACAATACAACCAAAAAAGTGTAGAAAAAATGAAGGTAACTTTGAATGTTGACATAGAGTAATGCCTCGAAGCATTTAATGCAGTCGTGTCGTGTTTTGTTCCATAAAATATTTGTCAAGGTTTGTTTTTCAATTTTTTTCTTTTTGGTTTTGTTATTTTTTGTTCAAGCTTTCTTCTTCCTTCCTTCCTCTCGGTGTTTTCTTTCCTTCCATCTATTTTTAGTATTTACATACACTTACGTACACAAATATATATGGTTTGTGCTATTTTTTTCTTTCTTTCAGCGACATTTGACATAAAAAATACAACATCAAACCATACGAAACTAAACGTAATGAAACCAAACCGAAACTCAACTGAACTGAACAGTTGAACTGAACTGAAAATATTGAAAAAAAAGGAGGAAAACTTGAAAAAAAAAATTCAAAACTGAAGCACTCAGTTAACTAAGTGTGCGTGTGTGTATGTTTGTACGGTGAAAATGGCAAATGATTGAGAGTGTTATGCATAACAACAACAAGAACAAAAACAGCAGTAACACAAATAATAACAATAGCGAGGGAGTGAAATAAACTTGAAGAAAGTAGAGGAAAAAAAACAGCACAGTGCATGCTTCAAGTTTTGAATTTTTATTATAGTCTCTACACTTTAGTATAATAGCTGTATACTGGCTTAAAAAAAAAAAATGGAAGAAAAAAACTGGCAGCTTTAACAGTAGCAGCGACAGCAATAGCAACAGCAGCAGCTTTCTAACTAACGTATTAACAGCATTGAGACGTGAAGTGTTTACATTATGAAGAACTCAGAGCATGCTTAGCACTTAAGTACCATTTGGTGTTGGATTATCAAACAACCATACGCACATACTCACACACATATCCCTTCTAAGATAGGGGTTTATGTGTATACCTATCCATAACCCATTGAATAAATGTGTTAGTGTGTATGTAAATACACTTCATCTTTTGAATGCACTTGCCATGTGAAAATTTTCTAGTTAAGAGCATAAATTAAATATTAAAAGAAAAAATAAATTAAAAATATTTACTCTCCCCTTCGCCCCTTCAACTCCCTTAAGCTAATTTTTTAAATGGTATTAAGGTAAACTGCTAATGAATTTAATGGATGTCTGCACAACGTATGACTGACATGTGTCACGTGTATATACTCTTTTTTGGTAAACATTAATTATTACTGTACGTCATAACTATATCATTTGTATGTCATATGTACAAAAGTTTTCATAATCAACATCAAACTAGTTTTGCTCATCGCCATGGTATTTCATCTTATTTATACCATAAAGGCTAGAAAGATATCAACTTAAAGTGCTGAGACCAATTAGGGGAATGGATTCAAATTTAACTGCAACTATATCAACGAAAAGCTGATGTTGTTTAACCAAAACATTAATCGATTCATTTCGCAGATCCTATCTGAGAATAGACCATATACGCTATTAAAGCTATTAAAAGCAGAAAACAAACGATGTAAGATTTTGTATAAATAATATTTGAATGGTTTACAAACTTACTGTAAGAAATATACCTCTCGGTTAACTGGCACGCCCATAATTAAAATTTTACTTTTCTTACAACAAATCCGATTTGTCAATGCCAGGTCACGTGCAGTAATAGACCCTGGAAATCTTTACAGTTCGCTATTTTTGAGTCTGCAACTATTGTGAAATAGGATGAAACTAAAAAGCTTGAAAAGTATTTTCATATCTTTTATCCACCGATCAAAAATATATGAATGGACGTTTGCAGGCAACGTGAAATCCACGGGATCTGTTGTTCTCTTAGAAGATGTATTATGAATCTATCCAAATGTTAAAGTTGTACTTTGAAAGACAGTGTTGTAAACTCTATGCAGATAAAGTTTTTAATTCTTTTTGGTTTAATGTCCTTAAAACGAAAAACCTATCGAGTTTCCGATTTCTCCAACATTTCTAAACACTTATGATTTCCGCTATGAAAACCTTAAAGAAATGGGAACATTGCTTTCATTCACTGACATGGTGTATAAGAAGAAAGCGATTACATTTTTAGACAAATTGTGATCCGTAAATATATGAATTCGTTAACGAAGTGTAATTTGCCGGAAAAGGTTGCCTTAGGGGAGATTCGCGTTACGCGAAGAATCCATATTTCAACTGAATGCGTTTCTATCGAAGACTGATTGGTTTAAGCTTTTTACATTCAAAATCACAATAAACAAAACATTTACATTCGGCTTGTTTGTCAGATTCTTAAGCCTATCTATGAAAAATTAAAAATTTGTGTGTCGTGTAGTCTGCTTAGCTTCACAAACATTTCCAGTAAGTTTTAGAATAATTGTTGCAAAAGTGTTAAGTCCCTAGTTTTTAATTATTGTGAGTGTTTTCTCACAACAGGACCGACAAGCAGAGTGATAACCAAGAATGTATCTATGTGTATATTGCATATTTTATCATAGAACAATATAATGCATGAGCGACGTACGAGCATTATGTATATTTAAATTACGTAAGCTCTTCTACAAATCCTCGAAATAAGGTTTTGTTCCATTTTTTCCATTTAAAGCATTGAAAAATCTGTATTCAAAAATTTCTTGCAAATAGGAAATATTCTTAATGTCCTTTAATACAGTCACCCGAACATCCAACGTATGAATATTTCCCGTACGATCTTCGGACATCAAACTTTTTTGCGCTATTCTAATGGTTGATCCGGGTTTTCAACTTAAGTGCGGAGTTGAATTTATATATAATCGGTTTAAATACAAAATTGATTACCAGACATAAAAAGGAAAAAAAAAGAAATAAAAAAATTCCTTTTCAGATTTTTATACAAATATTGAGTTCTTCGCAAACGATTTTCATATCAATTACTTTTAAAGAATTCGTAGATGTAATGGATATGAAAGTTTCGAATCAAACCGATTATAAGAAATTACCCTTTCATTTTTAGATAATTTAGTATAAATTTATGCTTCAACAGCGAAAAAAACTGATGTCATATATTAAACAAAACTTTACGTTACTTTCATAACGGATACTGTTGATGTGTATAAATATGTATTAGCATGTGCATGCATATAAATTCAATCATTATAACTACCCCCAACTCATTAAATAACGCTTAGACGGGCGTATAACAACAGCATTAAACATGTTGCTGTAAAGTTTCGTTACTATCAGTAACCAAGTATGGAAGCATCAGAAGATGAAACCGCTGAAATTCACAGTACAAGTTGTAAAACATTATTAAAGGCCAAGGCATTGTAAATTAAATGGAGAACGGGAGCAAATCTAATCTTTATAGCAAAGAATTTAATATATATTATTATATACATATTTTATATATATATATATATATATATATTAAATTCTTTTCTTAAATTCTTTGCTATAAAGGAATGTGAAAAAGGGAGGAAGAGAGTAATAGAGAGAAAGAGAGAGAGAGAGAGAGAGAGAGAGAGAGAGAGAGAGAAAGGAAGAGCGGATAAACCATTTGTAATTTCTGCATTCATCTACTGTTAAAACAGTTATTAAATTTACCACGTTCATATCCTTCTTTTTGGTGTTAGTGTTAACGTTCACTTTTCTAATAGGTTCGACAAAGGTATCACCTGCATTAATGCACCAATGTACAAGGAAAAAAGTATCACTTTGTATTAAATTTTTCTCCAAATGGAAACTAAAACATACAAGCTGCGATCTACACAAAGAAACGACCGTGACCTGCAACAGTGAAAATCTCAACGTGCTTCTTGAGGATTTTATCCGAAAAGGTTTATTTATTACCGGAAAAGTCCGGAAACGAGGTAAGAATGTAAATTTTTACTTTTAAGATTGTAGATGAGTTTCCATCGTTTGACAAGAGACGGCCCTACCAGAAATTATCCGATGTAAAATGTAACGTCGTGACCTAGTAGCCTTGAAGTAGCAGGGATTCTGTATCACAAACCTTCTTTTTGTCCGTGCGAAAATGTAAAGTTTTGTGCCAAATAAGCGTCATTTAAAGCACGTTTTTGATTTTTTTTTTTCAATTTTAAAGATAGTCGCACTAAATCCTTACAAACGATGAATAGTGGTTGCACTAGCACAAATAACTATCATGCAAGTAAATGAACCATTGGGGTATGGATGATAAATCTGAATATGCTTGACGATTCCATTTTTGCATGTTGATAGAATATATTATGTTCCAACCATCACTAGACGACGCTATCAACAACCACTGATGATGTTGGGACGAAAACCCGCCACAATATGTCAAAATATATAACATCATGAGTTTTCAGCACGGCGAAATTCGACCCCATATAACAAAGTATGCTCAGGAAGCTCTAGGGGTATTAAATTGAAATGTGTTACTCTCCCCCTTGTTTTCAGTAGATAGTACTCCTTCTTATTGGTTACATTTAATTACTTATTGTACGATAGAGCGGGGCTTCCATTCTTACAACGGCGCCGAACAAGTGAAATCCTTTTTGCAAAACCTCTAAAGGCCAGCCGTCTCCTTCCCTTACGAGATCGATGCTTTGTCCAAAAGACGCAAGACTAGCGAAGAACAGTACTTTGAGTGAAACGTAATGTACCGTTCTTTCACATTAAATTTGATAGAAAAGGGCGGAAGCTTGTTTGTAACCCGATGTTTTTATTATTTTTATAATTTGTGTGCCGTTTCCTTCGTGGAATAAACCATTTTTTGAATGAACGAGGACTGATTCCTTTCTAGTATGATTTTTATGACTTCTCCTTTTGTAACATTAGACGGTGAGAACAGAATTTCCTTGCCTAAGATGTGCTTTGAGCTAAAGGATTTTTGATTCTAATACGGCATTGATAGTATTTTTTTTTTAGATCATCTTTCAGAAATCCTCTTTAGTGGATTACAGTGTCTTATAAAATCTATCCGGCATCTAAATTTGTGTCCTTCGTAACGTCTCACGAATACGCTTTTTTAGAGTTTTGTATGAAAAGTATTTCTTATAACTCTACCTGAGCACTCCGAGGTAGGTCTCTTTACAAACTCTGCGCAATCAGGCAGTGCGGTTCTATTCTTCTACTCTCCGATTTTAAAGATTAGCCCTTTCCGATTATTTATTATTGCGGAAGGAAATGAGTCGAAAAACATAAATACATAAAAACAGGAAAAAAGTGCGTCAGGTTAAAAAAACCAATTTTCGTAAAGTGTTTTTACAATGATTGAAACGATCTGTTCTAAGCAGTAATTGTCCCGTCTCAACATTTTTTAGCTCAAATCAAACAGTAATCGAAGAGATTTCCTTTCAGTATTTTTAACAGTATTAACAGTATTTAAATACTATTGTTATCAAAACAAAAGTTATCCATCCATGGAGATCCATCTTAATGAAAGGGAAAGGGAAACCTCAAAATAAGCTTAATCTTTTGATCATTGTTTATCGTTTTTTCTGTAGCCTTTAAAGTAAGAAAATAAAAATAAAGACATTCAAAGGGTCTACAAAATAATATTCTGCTTATTTTGCAAAAAAAGGTTAACGGATGAGATTCTATACTTTACTAGGAAAGTTGTTTCAGGAAAGATTGGTAATTAAAAAAATAATTTTATTAATTTATATTAATTGCTTTGGATAATATACTGATTTTGAAATAAAACCGATGTGCTAAAGTCACATTATTTGTAGAATTACCCCAGCATCATACATCATCCTTGGAAGCTCCAACATTATGGTGGTTTTTTAATGGTTTTGATATTCTTTTCCATGATAGTTGAAATATTATTTCATTTTATTACGTTGAAGATAATGCAAAGACAAACAGACACTGCAACTATACAGTGGAAAATAGGGATGAGAACATAGACGCATACACAATCATGTCATTTTCTGCGAAGTTTAATTTTGTCGACGATACGTATTTCCATACGTATTACGATAAAAATACATACCAAATGCTTGTAAAGCATCCTAGTAATCTGTAAGATTTAAAAATCATTCTGTTATCGTGTGCTTGCGCTTGTTATTCTTCAAAAGGTGCATTAGTTTTTTAGAGCTAAATATTTTTGTAATTATTTTGATGAAAATTTTTACTTAACCTAATTAATTCATTTGGTATACGTGGAGGTGATAAAAGTAAATCAAAAGAGACCAGTAAGAAAGCTTTGCTCGTATGAGCAGAATCATGGGCACCCATCGTTTAAGGTAAAAAAAATATATATATAACGACTAACCGAAGAGTAATAAAGACGTATATAACATCTATTGTAAATAAATTGAGTAAAAACTTTGTATTAGAGCAGGTTTTGGACCATCTTGCAGGCTAACTGTCAATTGCTGATACAAAAATCGGCTTGAGTTACTTCAGGTTTTTTTATTAGAATGTTCTTTACACATATCGCTGCAGTGTATCTGTATGTATCTGACTAATACGACTAATACTTTGTCGAAAGTTGCCTGTCTGTATCTCCGTGCGATGATATTTTAAAATTACCCGTATTATACGCTTCTAGTTGATTACTTAAGATCGGACGTGCAAATGTCAATGACCTACCCAAAACAAATTTGATCGTTAAAATGCTGAAAAAGATTTAAAGAAAAACAAACCCATATATAGTCATGGCATATAACTTATAGCTGATATCGAACTAAAGTTTTTGATAATTGTTTCTCGGATTTTTCCAGAATTACATAAAAAGTCTTGGAATTATCATCCTGGTATATAAGTTTCATTTTTTTTAATATAAATCGTTTTTTTTAATTTTTTGGCAGCTTGCGTATCAAAGTTATTAATAGCGTTTGGTACGGTATTAATTTCATAAAAAAAATCTCTTATAGTGGCAGAATTTATAATAACAAATTAAGCGTAAGCAATTGTCAGCAATGACATCAAAAATTGAATTTACGAGATTTATATTTACTTGCAGAATTCATTCGCTATGCCTGCCAGGACGCTGCTGTAGAAGAAAAGAGGGGATTAAAGAGATTTCAGCTTCTCTTGAACTTATAGAACCGATGAAAAATTTATCACTGAAGGAGAGATTGCCTGTAGTGTACACCCCTTCAAATATTTTTTTGGGGTTTCTAAAAGAGACGGTAATAAATAATGCTTGCTGCCGCTTGAAAGATCGAACGTACATTGGGCAGGATTTTCTACGTTTTGTTATCAAGCAATAATTTCCGAAGAGAAATTTTATAAAATAAAAAATAGAAAAAAAAAATACCGATGTAACATTACTCCATAATACATGGCAGGGAGTGACCAATTGCAAGTAGGACAAATTCTCTTCCACACTTGACTTGCTTTATGGAAAATTGATTAATATTCCTCTATAGATTTGAGGCAAAAGATAACTTTTTATCAAGTTAAGTTCATTTTTAAGTTCTGTCTTCACGTTTCTTTTATTACACAGAATGTATTTCATGTGGATTCATGAAATGTCCATTCGTATCACCCTTGAATGGAATGAATCAAACATTTATCGGAATATGGTCAGAACAGAAATTGTAAATAAAAGTAAAACTTTTCTGGAAAATGCATCAGATATAGGTAGAAAATTGCTAACAAAATTTCAAATTCTAGTGATTCTAGTAAATTTGGAGTGTATTTGTAGAAAAACGAAACTCAAGAGAAATAATGAATATAAAGATGATCATTAAAAAGTATCTTAAGATAGCATATATAATGGATAGGACAGTACTGCTGTATTAAACCAAGCAGGAAGCTTTACAACTGCTTCTAAAATATAATAAATGCACGGAAGAAAAATGTTGTGAAGAACTAAAACATGGAAGAAAACTTAAAGATTTTTGTTTGGAAATTTGTAGTTATACATCATAGGTTTGAGCAAGAAATATTTTAAATGGAAATCATAATTGCGAACCAAACTTTTCTATTTTACTTAATAGAACCTCCCCTTTATGATCATTTTATTTATAAAAATAAACTATTTTTTAAAACCAAATGGCAATTGTAGGCCACAAAAATGCGATTTTAACTAAATTTACATTTTTGTATTCATACTTCACAGTCTGCTTTGCTATGATCCTTTTTTTCTAATATTACAAATGAAACGACAGATGTAATGTATTCTTATAAAAAACGAGACATAAAATATTGCTGGTGGAGTAAATAAAAATATTTATGAAACATTTAAAAAGGTGTTCTGCCTGTTTATTTAGTTCGTTGTTTTTATTTTCAATAAAATACGAAAGCAAATTAAGCCAACTGTAGAATTTATATACGTGCACTGTGAGTAAGGTAGTAAGTCGTATAATGGATTCGCCGCTATGCGTGCGTGTACGCTCATGCATACGCTTGACCATTTGTTTTAATAAACAAGTTTAACATAAATTTAATTTGTGTTTCTGTACTTAAATGAGCGAGAGAATTTCTCTTCGTATCTAGCCTGTGATTTTTTGCGTTTTTCTTTAATTTTCTTTTTTCTACGAAAAATTTCCTGCGTAGCGTGTTCTCTACTTATATATACGAGAAAAACTCATAAAATATTGTATTTTATGTGCGGTAAAATAACTTGGATTTTATCTGCCTTTTATTGTAATTTAGAGCAAAGCTAGTTAAGTGGTTAATTAACTTAAATTCTATGCGATCTTCAATTATTAATTTAAAACATCAGATAAATAATTCAAACAACATTTTTCGAATTATGGGGTGAATAGTGCGAAATTTATCGCAGCTAAAATATTTATTAAACACAATTAAAGCTTCATAACACTGAATTGTTTTTAGCTTTTAAAAAATTTTAATAAGTTTAAAATATAATCCTTTTATAAAAGCTTAAAATTTCGTTAAAGTTATCCATATTTTTATTTATATCCACCAATGAAGCATAATATTTCATAAAAAAATGCCTTAGTGGCTAATTATTCTGCGTTCACACTATTCAGTGTTTAAAGTTTTTCCGATCGGCATGTCGTTCTCTTTCTATTTGAAAAAAAGCGGTAAGTTCTTACTAGGAAGTAATATTTAGTAATATAGGAAGTAGTCTTTCGTGTAAATCGAACAAAATACATATTTTTAGCGAGCAATATCGACCGGGTACTGCCTTATTTTTTTTCTGTACCCCTTTTTAATCTTATGCGCAGGGAAAGTGAAGAAGAAGAAACTGAGAACTGGAAGGAAGAGCAACTTAGTACAATTGAAACTACGAGTTTAAAAGCAATCATTTCTAAAGCGAGACTGTGAAGTTTCACTAAATTTCGTACAGAAAATTTATGATCAATTTAGTTAAGTACTGTTTCTAAACATCTTTTGGCCACATCTTTTGTTCTGGAATTAATTTCGGCTACCTGAAAAATTGATCGACCAGGTCAGTACCATCCTATCTCCTTGTGGTGATAAGAGCTCTATGAGAATTAAGAAAATGCTAGTATATGTTGTACTAAAAGTTCGTTGATCAAAATTTCCAATTAAATAAAGAGAAAAACAAGTTAACACCCTATAACCGGGTATTTACCCTATAGCTTATAATGCAATTGTCTTTCTTTCTTCATTATAAAATATCAAAAATTTTTATCCTTCAGAACAACCTTCATGTAAGGTACAGATCCAGAAGTAGACAGAATCAGTCGAAGTATATCATAGTAAGTTCATGTGACAAATCATTATTTTGTACCAATTTTCACTATAAAACATACAAAAGTAGACCGCATTATCTTACTTTTTCGAAGAACGGCCGTATTGGATAGCGTTCAAAACAAGTTCCCAGCCCATCTAAATTTTCCACCTTCGTTTAGTATGCCAGGATACTAAATTTCTCGACAAACATAAACGATCCCAACATTCTTTCATGTAACTACTACGGAAATGTTCGAAGAAATGGTCCAACGGGTAATGTTTATATCGATTTAGAAAGTAAGTCTGAATCGATTGATATAATAACAGCGGAGCTTATCTCAAGTCCCTCTCAGTGCGGATTATATCCGGAAAAGCTTAACGTAGCCTTACAACAAGTAGCCCTAGAGTATAAAAAAACGTTTTCAAGAGAGTGGAACACATTTCCGTTAGGGAAAAACAATACTTCAAGAGGTTTTTTCCACCAATTATTTTTCTTCTTTATGTTGAAACTCTGTATTCCGCTCAAAGACTTGACTTTTTTCGAGTAAAGCCACTGCTTAACCCTATTATACTTAAACAACTCAACAACTACCACTTAAAATTTAATTGGTTTTTCTCCTGGCTTTCAGTTCTCAACTGATTTATTTTTGATCTCAATATCAATGAAACACGTGGGATTTTTTGATTGATTGATTTTTTGACAAATTGTATAATCGATTTTAGACGAATTTTTTTTTTTAAATAAAAAATTTTTAATTTTCTTTTTCCAAATCAATATTTTCAAAAATTTTTATGTGCTCAAGTTGAATAATATTTAAATTTATGTTTAAATTTAATTTTTAAATTGAATATTTAAGTTAAGCAATGTTTAAAAGTCGTTTGTGTATTTTGTTATCTGTAAGAATACGATCAAGGAGTTGTTATAAAAGAAAATTTTTTTTTTAGGAGAGCTTCTGTACGTTTATTCTGACTTGAAGAAATTATTAAGAAAAATTAATTTAATATTTTCTAAAAGACCCTGGAAAACTTATCTCTCACTTTACAGTAAAGGGAGAGCATTATTCTTTAAAGCCTGTAAACAAGGACATGCTGAAAATATTGTCCTGAAAAACGTTTATAAAAGCAAAATCAGTCAGACTTATTGTAGATACACTACATTCGCCATTTTATTAAGACATACAAATTGCTACAATTGAATCTTAGCGTTCTTTCCTTTAGTTTAAAGTTCACTATTGACAAAATATTTTGTTGAATTGTTTTCTGACAACAAATTTGATACCCTTCGAAAAATATCTCCAAAAGTCTGCAGTAAGTATATAAGAGTATAGCGATTGAAATCAAATAAAAGATCGTATGAAAGATAGTTTTCTACGGGGACTTTCTTAATATCTTAATAGAAGAAATTAAATGAATTCTTGAATAAAAACATCACAAGATAAAAGAAACAAAAATGACCTTCGCAATTCGTCTCTGAAATCTACTACCATAACAATCATGAAATTATTCTTTTCTTCTCAGGGTACTTTTAAATGGTTTTCTTTTCCAAAATTCTTGATGCTACGCTATGTAAGTTCTTCAAGATAGTCCCATTAGCAGATCTGTTGCATGCACTGTCACCTTTGATTTGAGTTTAAAATTGCTGGTTTTAGGTTTGCTAATTCGATTCGATATGTTACTCTAATGGTCCTTGTGCATATTTGTACAGATAAAATGATAAATTTAATACAACCTCAGCCAAAAAAAAAAAACAAAATCTTCAACCAAAAGCGTTAAAATTTTATAGTTTTAATTAATTATGATAATTTCTCATATATTTAAATAAAAAGTAAAAAAACATTTTAAAAGTATTCTCAAGTATTTTTAAGTACATTACACGCCAATGAAGCATATTCTTAAACTAATTAAATTAATAATGTAACTTTATTAATCTCATAAAGAGCTTTTAAAGAGAAATGAAACGCTGAAAAAAAAAATTTCCGACAAAGAATTACAAAAGTCTCGTGGTTTTTATATGGAACTCTTATATATACGCCCTTAACGCACACTTTTAAACAAGTGAAATGACTTGAGAGTTTAAGTAAAATATAAAAGATTTGAATGAATTGTTTGAGTGTTTACACAAGTTTCATCTGCTTATGTACCTCTAATGACATTTTTGGAGTCTATACAGTAAATGAGATAAAGAGCTTAGTATATTTATTCAGTAGCAACAATAACAAAGTAACAACTAAGTAAATACGTGAAAAATAAGTTGAAATCAAGAGAAAAGTCATATGTGGCATGAAACGAATTTTTTAATACCTATCGCATAAATGCTAAAGTATTCAGCAGTTTTTTTTTTAACTTTTATATACAAAAAACTGAGTTCATAATAACAAATTTGTAATATTCCACGTTATTATTGATAATATATGTCAGATAGATATCGGCTACAAGTCTTATATGGAGTTTTTTTTTATCAAACTATTATTTATATTCCGTTCTGTAGTAAAGATATATCTACAGATATGAGCATTCAATCTAAGTTCCGAACTCATATATTAATGTCAGCTAGAAATGTGCTTATGATTGATAAATGTTGAAGATGGTAATGCTCTTGCGGCCTTTTGTTCCTTGAACATTTTTTATTATTTTTTTGCTTTCTTTGTCTAAGATATCAGCAGCTTTGCTGGCCCTTACTACTTGCTACTAAGAAAATAAATCTGATAAAATAATGATACGATCCATATATTACTATATTGTCAATCTCTGGTTTTCATTGAAAGCATTTTAATCCGTAATTTATAAATGTTTGTAAGAGCTTCTAACATTCTTTTCTGAAAATCAATTAAGAATATACCTTTTGTTCTGTCTGCTCTGTTTTACATGTCAAAGTTATTTATATATTGTTTTCTGCTAGTAAGATCCTTAGTTAATCATTATTTAGAAGCCTTATGCGCTGTTTAATTTTTGCAAAGACTTAGATTTAGCGGTAACAAAGGGATTCGATATTACGCTGCACAGAGGTTATTAATATCTGAAAATCGAAATTCGGTTATGCGAACATGTCTTCAGCCACAGTCGAACGCCATGACTACTAAATATCTCTGCTTTTCTATGAGTCAAGCAAGCGATGAAGTAATCATAATCGCTGCCCGTCAAATCAATTTAAAATAATGCAACAGGCAAGGAGAGGATATACAACAAAGAAATTGTTGAAAAAATTGCATAGGCCCTAGTGGAGGGATAGTTAGAAAAAAACACAAATAATTGAATCAACATAAAATTTTATGTGATTCGACAGCTGTGACGGCAAGAAAATGTATGAGATTTAACGAACAAGAATCTCTACTTCTCATCTGATTTTTAAAACATATTTTGAGGTGTAACGAATGTAATGACAAACATTGCATTTCCTCCATTTTCTGCGAGTTTTCCAAATATAAACATATTTGTGTTTACATACAGACGCATACATACACACTTTACCGACTCTCTAAAGATTCTAAATAACTTGTGCTACAAATTATTCAATTTTTTTATAAGTTTCTTCTTGCAAGCTTGAGTGTTGTGTCGGTAATAAATGAAAGAATATGTGTATATAAGTATGCATGCGTGAATTGGTATGTTTAAGTGCAACTGTGTAACTAAACGACAAACATACGTGAAAATTGAGTATATGGTCTTTTAAGTATTTAAGCTTATGTATATAAGTGATGCGTAGAGAAATTTATGTATGTATGTATATGAGTGCGTATACACATGTGCATATGTAGGAGTGTGTGTGTGTTTATCACGATATATCAAAACATGTTTTGGCTGCAAATTGTCTGTATTCTTTTTTCATCTTTAAGTTTCTTTTCTTCGCCTTATCTTCGAAACCATTTATTTGGTTGTTTCGTGTTCGTGTTTTTTTTTGCTTTTTTTCTATTTCTATTAAAAGCATTTTCTCAGTTTATAAAGAATGAAGACCAGAAAATCCAAGTGGTTTTTGATTTTGTTCTTGTTTTGTTCTTTCGTTCTTTCATTCTTTTTTTTTTAAAATATTTTCCACTATATTTGATCATAATCTTTTTTTATTATTACATTTTCACATCCAGAAGCTATGCGGTATTTTTGGCTATTGAGTCGAATACTAAATGAAAATGAGACCCAACAGGCCAAATATTATTATTTCATTTATATGTCATGGCAAATAAATTTATACGTATTTAGATAATTTTCAAAATATATTGGTTTTCCTTTGTTCTTTGTTGTTATTGTTTTTGTTGTTGTCATTTTTAGCCTTTAGAGTTTTAATAGTATTCTGAAAATGCAATTTGATCGAATGCCAAAAACATTGACTTTAAAGAGTAACGTTTATAAAAGCAAAAACTCTTTAGTCGGAATATGTGTGCGAATATACGATATTTCACATAAACTTAATTACCTCTATATATCACTCATACATAAACGTCGGTCTCTATAAGAGTTGCTTGTTTGCTTCACTATTTGTGCTTTTTTTTCTTTTGTTTTTTTTTTTTATTTTTACTTTCTTTTTTATGTTTGTTGTCTATATGTTTGAATTAGCTTTTTATTGCTTTTTAATCTGGCTCAGGGTAAAATTTGATAGAATGCCAAAATATTGACCTCTTTGGGACAAACATACAAACAAACAGTTAGTTCAGCAAAGAGTTAAGCAAGCAAACCAAAACCAAAAAAGTAGCCATAGTAACCAAACAAACGTTAGGATCTACTCTACTAACATTCAACCAACCGAAGAATAACCAACCAACATAACGAATCAACCATTTAACCATCGTAATCATGTTCATCATCAACGTGGTTCTCAACTTAAACCATGACTTTTATACTTATGGGGAAAAACAATAAATGTAAAGAGATATCCATCAGAACAATTTAAAAAGAAAAAATATTAAACGCAAATAATTTTACATATTTTTATGTTTGCATTATTTAAAAAGTATTGAGCCCCTTTTTTATCCATATATGAAGTCATATGAATTACGGAAGATCAGGACGGTCTTCCATTAAACAACTAACATTTGAAGCTAGCAGATGGGCAAGTATTCTTAGGATAAGATATAAGCTCTTAAAAACTAACGAGTATATCGCGTGATAACAATAGTTTGTATAACAAAATATCAATTCAGCTTAAAATGTACTTTACAATCTATTTTAATTAGAGCATAGATTTTGTAAATGAAATTTTTGCATAGTACCTCTTAGAATTTTTCCTAAGCCATAGGTCTAATGGCTTATACGGTATCTTACATGAAAACAATAATTTGCACTGAACAATGTGAGCTCAGCTTTAAGTTTTAAATAAAAAATTTATTTTGGTCAGTACTTTTAAAAAAGTAATGAAAAAACATAAATTAACAGGTTTATGAAAAAGATTTTGTTTTTTTTTTTATTAATATTTCGATTCTCTTTGGTTATCATTATATACCTTCCTTTTGTATAGTGATCTTCTGATATAGTGTACTTCGGAAGATATTTACTCGTCATTACTGTCAACTTTAAGTCGCATGCTGTGAGGAAGACGCAACCTTTCAGCAAAATCATATCCCGGCGATCGCTTAAAATAATTGAGAATTTCTCAGATAATCAGACCCAAAAAAGAAATAGGACTTTGGGACTTATTAAAGTCTTATTTAAACACGAAGAAAACCTAACGAAATGGCTCTTCGTTTGAAAAATGTACTGCACTATAATGAACTCGAACAATTTTCAAATAATATCAATATCAGAGTAAATGACTACGAAAATGCTTAAAAAATCGTAGTGAAAGTGAATAAAAACTTCTGTGCTATTTTCATACTAAGCCCCTTTAAGTTTTATATGCGTTTAATAGATTGAAAATAACATCGTGCCTCACGATATATTGTGTTTTTACAGATTAATGTACTCACGCCTATATCATTCAAAATTAAAACAATTACATTCAGCAATTCATGGAAATGGACCTAATTTCTCAGATGAGATCGAAAAGTCATCTGAATGTTTAAAATTTCACAAATTTTGTAGTAACACATCTGTTTTTTTTTCGAAATTTCTTTAAACTTCATAGGGTCTGTGTTGCTACTGCAAAATTATCGAAAAATCATCAAAGTAACTCGTAAATAGTTATAGAATAATACTCTTTTGTATAAAAGAATGCATTTCTAATTTTTATTTATAAAAGCTTAATACTTTTTAAAACGGGTGAATGCAAATACTTGCTCGTAAGCACAGGCATTCTTATGTATAAATTTTTACTTTGTATATACGAACTGCTATCCGTTAACATTCATTTTGCTTTTTTCCATAATATGCATATTCTTTAAAATATTCAGTGATTTTTCAATAAATTGCATGCTGACCCACAAACAAGCACGAATTCGCACATACTTGTGTATTTACTAGTTTACATATAACGATGTAATGTAATTATAAACAGTTATTACACTCGAACGCTTGACTGAATTGAACGGCAGCTGGTTATTGCCTTTTTGGAAGCTTGACTATTTTATCTCCTTTCAATTTTTTCATACTCTTCAGCACATGTCCAGCTATTTCTTCTACTTATTTTTGTTCATATTCGTCTGTTGTCATGTTTGTTTAATTATTTTATTGCTTCTCCGCTCAAGCCTGAAGTGCTCTTCCAGTGGAAATCACATAAAATTTTAATGTGTTTTAATTAAATCATTGATTTTAAAAACACTTTGCAATTTGCAAGAGAAACATAACAAGTAGATGAAAAAAAATTGTAACTCTTTAATGTCTTTAATCTTCTAATCAATTCTTATTTGTTATTTGTCATGTTATTATAGATTACATCTTTTATAAACAAGCCAATAAAACTTACCTGCCACAAGTCCAATGACTCGGCGCTGTATTGTATGTCCTGCCTCTTGACCCACCCGCAGCATGTAATGTTTTTCTTTTTTCCTTTTTTTTTTTATTTTGCTTGCAAACGCTTCATTGAGTGGGAACAGTATGTTAATGAAAGCAAAGCAATAACTTCACGTCATCGCAGAAAACTACTAAATCAAACTCCAACACGCATACGTTGTTATTACTGATTATAATGTAAACATTACGGAAGAAAAATATTTACATAAAAATTTTTGTGGAATTCGTTCTTCCACTTCATTGAAACTTTACAGTAAAATTCTTCAATAGTTTCCTTAATTCTTTCCTATAATCGCTTTGGAAGTTTCAGTTAAAAATGAATATTTAGAACTAAGCGATAATATTTTTTGACTAAATTTAGTTTCGAAAAAGGATATCGCCGCGATATCATATAGGATAAATTAGTTCGCTTCGTTTGCCTAAAACATAGATGTCAGAAATCTCATCTATGCTATGCAAGCGATTGTAACATGTCAGCTATAGAAAATGATTGTCTAGAAATTTTCTTCTCGAGATTGCTGTCTTTAATTGTAAGAGCTCTGCGGCACGCAATTTAACTGGTCCAAATTTGCAGTAGAAAAACAAATCATATAATCTATTTACATATAGGTAATGAAGGACGCATGATTTTTTAGAAATATGGATCTTTGTGCAGTTAGTGAGTATTTGATAAAAAAAAGATGAATTTTCGAAAAAAACGCTTCTTTTATATAAAAATTTGTTTAGATGGATTTATCGAAGATAATCCGACGTTCAAGTACAATTCCAAAAAGTTGGCACTGAACAATTATAATAGCTTTAAAGATTTAGCCCACGATCCATATATATCTTTGAAATCCTTTCATAGACAACAATCTGACTAAGATATTTAGGAAGAAATTCAATGCCGCTCGAAGCTTAATTTTGCTTACCATTTTGTAAAAATTCACTTTTTTTGATTGAGTAAATTCTGCACCGAAGTGTTATATATACTTTGAATTTTAGTATCTTTCCGAAAGTAAAATTTCAACTTCAAGGAACATACTTTCATGAAAATTTAAATTAAAAAAAATTGAATATATGAAATTCGTTGAAAGTTCTACAGACTGTATCCTTGATCGTCCGACAATAAATATATAAAGAACGCTGATATAATTGTATTGCGAGCGATTGATTACTTCGAAGCCAGCGAAGTAACTATCGCTAGTCCAGATACCTCCTACATAAAATATTTAATCAAATTTGCCTACTAGAAGTAGAAACGATGTCAACCCACGAATGTATTGTAACCGAATTTGCTTACGTGGACAGACAAAATCTCGAAACATGAATAGCAAATTAACCCGGCTATCTTTGTAAAGACTAACTTCTACCTTATAACTTCTGCCTTATAAAGGTGAGATAAGCTATTTATTTTATTGAGGAGAATTTTCTAATGGCGTTCCTGCCAGGAAGCTATACGCGCTTTATGGATCTCATCTAGTACTTTTGATACCATATGCACTTCTTGAATATGTACATGAAGCAATATCTTAGTGCCTGTTTACCATTTACAATATCTCTTCCTCTGCCCCGTCCCCTTTCTTTCTCTTTCTCACCGTATTTTTCCCTCTCTCTCTCTCTCTCTCTCCCTCTCTCTTCTCCTTCTCTCTCTCTCTCCTCCTTCTCTCTCTCTCTCCTCCTTCTCTCTCTCTTTCTCGCTCCTTCTCTCCTTCTGCCTTGGAAGATTTTTTTGACTTTTTGTCTGTTGCAAATGTAATACCGGCTTTCGAACTTGCCCTAATTCCAATTTTAGATTCCATGATCTTTACAGTCAAAAGAGTTTCAAGACCATAAAAACGAGAAAAGGTCAAAAGAATGGACGCACAAGCGGATAGATAGTAGAGGGGAAAATCCTTAAGATGCATAGACGAGCAGATCGACTTACGGGTGTCAAAAGTACTTGCTCTATACGGTCTTCGCTTTTTACTATATGCATTGTCTGCGTTACAATTATAATAAAAAATGTATTAGACCAACACTCTTCTTTAGTAATATTTTGAAATATTTAAAGGACTTCAAAAAAAATGGATTAAAAATTTTCTACTAGAAGTTGCTAATGTGCTCTGATCAAATGCTTGAGCTCATATACATGAATTTGCCAAAAGGTTGAACCAATGATCATTCTCTGGGAATAAAACACAAACAGTTAAACATGCAACTTTTGTGTAACACTTTGTTGCTAAAACAGTAAATTAATTGTACAAGCATATCATATAGCAATAATGTTGCGTGATTTCATGGATGTCTGCTGAATATTCTTTAAATTCGTGTAGTAAAGGAAAAGGCTTAACAGTAAGCATAGTATTCGAAACAGGCATATAACGAATACACTGAAAATTGTAAGCAAATGTTGTTCGTCGTCATCAACTCTTTCTTTCA